>PVKM010018979.1:0-24580 GCA_004027735.1 Carollia perspicillata | reverse complement strand
TCAGGCCTTACCCTCCTCTTTCAGGGAACTGTCCCTATCCCGCCTGGCACCTACAACACGTCAATGCTGTGTCTGCAGTTCACACTAATCGTGACAAGGACCTGTCTCTGGTTCCCCGTTTCCTCCTCTGAGCTCTCGCCCCGTAAGGGCAGAGCTGTGCCTGGTGCCCAGCAAGGGGAAGCAGACCACTTTCTGACCCAACTCCACGCCCGCAGGCGCTACTGAGACAGTCATCCAACTTAGGTGGTGTTACCCGCTACTGTGAGAAAATTCAGACGTGGTAGACTAATCAGAGCATCCAGTTATTTTAAAGTGCTTATTCCCAATCAGAAATTTCTGGAGAAACTGCCTTTTCAGAGAACACTCTCATCCCCATTTCAGTGGTTGCAAGATTGTTCAAATGCCCTATTTCCCCTTTTTTTGTGACCCAACCTGAATTAAAGCACTACTAGATTCCTTAAATACTTTCTAAATTAAAATACCTGTTTATAAACTATCCAAAAAGTTGTTTCCTATCCTCTGTAGCATCAACCCACCCCCCCAAAAATTAAACAGATTCTTGGGGTGGCTCTGTGGAGATCAGCACAAATGACTCATCTCAGGGGCTCTCCTATTCTCAGGGAAACACAGCCAGGATGCAAAACAATTTAGGCTCAAAGAACAGATCGTAGGTCCTCTTTCCTTGATCCAGAAAAATCCAAATAAGAAAAACCACAGTGAAAAGACCATTTCAAAGTGAAGAACGCTTTCTATAAATAATCCACATACTCAGTAATATTATGCAAAACATTCTGTATGCATGCTCCGTGTGAAAGTGCTTAATTATTTGAAACCATTTCAGTTCTCGAGCCAGAATTATGATTTCAAAAAAACCAGTAACTTACATCTGTATATTGCCACATGTTTTTCAAAGCACTTTCAATTACCTTGTTTTGAGCCCATGTTTAGCACTTGTTTTTCAATGCTAACTCCAAATATCAGAAGTTCTTTTTCTTAATTTTCTATCCCTAGAAAATTGGATCATTATTTTAGCATGTGATGCTAAAGATGTAGGAGAGCGACAAATGATGTAATGACATAAAAGTCACAATACTCTTCAATTTTAGCCAAAGGAATTAAATATTGTGTACAAAGGTGTTTGTTCAGTGATTAGTCTTTTTACAAAATGGTCCTTTGTAAGACTAATAACTTCATTAAAATTGAAAATAGAGAAATAATTCATGAAGAAGTATAAAAAACTATTTTTCCCTATACAAAACATACCATCTGGAGTTATTCTGCAGCCAAAAATATATCAAGAAATAGAACTTCTTTTTTTTAATGGTGAAGGGAGGGAAGAAACTGGAAATCACAAAGGAGCCCCCACGATGTGATGCTGCAAAGCTAAAATCTGAGTCAAAGGGTCCCAGAGCTCACCCTCAAAGTTCACACTCACATGTGCAACCATGCAGGACCTGTGACAGGCTGCCTTTTATAATGAAGCAAGAAACAGCACTCTGGGAATAAAAAAAGAGAATTCAATGCACTGCCAAAAATAAAAAATCAAATGAAAAGAAGTAGATTTCAGAAAGACTACAGTATGACTCAGACATCACAACCATCTAAGGTAAAACCAGAGTCACAGATTCTCCAGGGTGAAAGGGACCTCAGAAAGGTCTGTGGTCTAATCCCCCCTCGGGCTACCTTTAACTGCAAGGAAATCAGTTCACTCCCCTAGTCCCCAGTTTCCTCATCTGAAAACTGAGGCAAGTCAACAAGTCCAGTGGTTCTTAAACTTGGCTGCTCACCAAAATCACCTAAGAATTTTCAATATAGATTCCTGGGCTTGGTGCCTGGAAAGTTTACTCAATAGGGATGTGATATGGCCAGAACCTGTAATTTTTTTAAAAGCCCCTCAAGTGGTCTGATGTACATGCCTGGAAACCACCGAACAAGATAGTGCTAAGGTACCACCTCGAGCTTTTGTTTTAACTGCAATTTAAATCTCTGTGAAGAACTAAGATCTATTTATTTCCAGAAGATTTCTCTGTGTACTACATTAAGAACTGAAAGGTTACACAGTACTTGAGAATGCAACTTTTCAAGGGTTTAGAGGTAAGTGTACTACTTGCCATTTAAAATTCAATTCTAAAAAGACCTCCAAAACCCATAAGCAACAGAGGGCCACCCTCGAGAGTTACCAGGATGGCTTCCTACACAACACGAGATATTAATCAATGCTTGCTTTCCTATTATTCTTCTTAGCATTTCTTTTTTTATCTTTCCAATCTTCTGTTATCCTATTTTTAAAAGAAGTTAACATTTCCTATCCAGCTCTCTAAGCTTGAGGAAAGAGAATACATATCAGGCACAATGAAAGTGCTAAACACAAGGAAAAAAATATTTACCAAAATATATAAAAATTACTGACAGTGGGAAAGGAAGGAAGCATGCCTCTTCTCCAGCAGTCAAAAGTGGGCGTGGGGGGTGAGGGGACTAAATGGTAATGGCAGAAAGTACAGTAAAAAATTTTTTTAATTAAAAACAAAAACCAAATAAAAGCAGAGTGGAAGTAATTGGGGAGAGGTCCTGAACTCTCATTCCTCAGGGAGAGGCAGGCAATGCTAGTGGGTATCACTGGTCAGTACAGATATTTAGATACAACCCCATCAAAAACACTTACCTGACAAGTGTAACAAAGCCTGGAAATGACCAACAGGCATTCAAACTTCACCCGGGATTAACAGCGGACAATGACGAACTAGGAAAAACTCAAGTGACTCGCAGACCCTGTTAAGCACTCGGACTCTCACCCCTGGACCACCTGTGTCCTTCCGGTTCACGTATCGTCAGAGTCCTTCCATCCACTGCCGCGGCGCAGCAACACCTGGCCTTGCCTTTTGGTGAGCTCCGGGAAAAGCAACAGAAACCTGTCCCTGGGCAGATGCTCGTGACCAGTGAAATGAAAGAGAGGAGGCTCAGCATGGAGCCTGGAGGGTCTGGCCTGGATTGCCCCTCATGACAGCCTGAGGGCTGAGGACCCGTCCGAGCAAAGCACCCTTCAGAAAATCCTTCCGCGAACTTCATTTACTCCTTTCTCTTTTCCCTGACCCTGCCCTACTTGGATCTGTATGAGATGTCTGAACAAAAATGACTTAGTTTGATCCCATTCTCTCAACTCCTCCCTGCCCAACCCCTCAAGCACATGGGGGCCCACGTGGAACTTTATTTCACTGGAAATATGTGCTAGCACCCAACCTTCGCTCCCACACACTAGAAATGAGCCGGGAGAGGCAAAAACAACTGAGGCGAGTGTTTCTTCAACGGAAGAGATAAAATCCCCGTCACCTGGTTTCACCCCAAGTATGCATGCACGCTTCAGTTAGTTCCTTAAAGGGCATTCCTCAGCTCTGCGGGAATAAAGCTCCACTTCTCTCCTCCCAGGCCCTGGACTCCTCAGGGTTCACGCCGACCTGCCCTCCGTCCTCACCACACCCCTGCAGGCCGGCCTGCTCTAAACGGGGCCTTTCAGCACGGCGACACATAATCCATTGCACCAACTGTGCGGGGCTTCCGGTGCCAAAAGACCATTGAGAAAAAGGTTGCTAAAAACACACGCAGTAACTCAGTACTGGCAGGTCCTGTTGGATTAGCCCCATTCCAAACCTGCCCTTCCTGTGTCAGACTTCTCAAATGTCCACTGCTTCTGCCCTGTTGTGTTAACATCCCACAGACAGCCTAAACCTAGGCTGTCCAAACAGAACTTTCTGCCATGCTGGAAACGGTCTATACCTGCACGGCCCACGACAGCAGCCGTGAACCTTTGCAGTGGCTGAGCATTCGAAATGTGGTTAGTGTGACTGAGGACCTGAATTTTTAGTTTTAGTTAACTTTAACTCATTTCAATGTAAGTAGCTGCATGGGGCTCATGGCTGCCCTACCAGGCAGCAGAAGGCCGTAATTCTGAGAGCAGAACAAAGGATAACCTGCAGACTGGGCTATGCGTTAGAACCACACAAGGAGCTCTTAAAGTCCCGGTGCCCACTTAACACCCCCAGCTAATTAGATCAAATTTTCTGGGGGTGGGGCCCAGACGTCTGCATTTTCAAAAGCTCCTCGGGGATGCCAACATGCTGCCAAGGCGGAGAATCACTGCTCTAATTTATGTAAAAAAGTACCACTAACAGCCAATCCTTGTCCGACCAGACACACACTAAGACATGTAAACAATTAGGCCAAATATTCCGCCCATCAGGCACATCAATCCTACAGCACTATGACATCTCTGTTCAGGAGCAAAACCACGTCCAGAGAGAATGGGCCGCTAAAGGAAGCACGGAGGAGAACAGGAGATAGTTCAGATATGAACATAAAAGAAGGAGGGGAAAAGTTTACAGAAGTAACTTTCAGCATCCAAAGCCTAGCTAGCATGAATCTCGATATACAATGAATTTATGTTCTGGGAAGCCACCAGTTACCAAAAGACACCTCCAAATGTGGAACTCTGAACAAATAGCTCTAATCGGATTTTCATCCCTTGTCTAACCCACCCACACGCTATATGTACCTGACAGTAAGCTCTTAACCACTGAACACTTTTCTTCAAATGATCATCTGAAACCTGCACCTTTTCACTGCATACACCAAGCTTTTAAAATGGCAGCAGGTATAAAGCCAGTATTGGTCCAAAACCCAACTCTGGCTCATTCCTCTCCAGTAAGCACAATCTCAACCTTCACTTGCCGTGACTAATTTCACCAAGTGTATCATTAACCTGGTGACGCTCTTTCTCTGAGACTTGACTTAACAGAGGCCTCATATCCAGCGTGCAAAGAATGCAAATAGACACTCGGGTTTCCACAGGCCCTAATCTTCCAGTCACCACTTCCCAGAGGCATGCAGTGCCCTTCAGAATAAATGCTGACAGAGTTCCAAGGCTGATGCAAAAAATTCACCAGTGTTTTCCAGGCAGTACCACTGAAAGTCAAAAACAGGAAGAAGAAATTTTAATGGAGGGAGTTATCTGAAGGTCACTCTTAACGACAATAAAAGTCGTTCCCTCTACATTCACAAGTGGAATATAAATGATCCAAAATTAAACTCCCTCACCCCAGATTATTACTAAAGTAATTCGATCTCAAAACCGAGAACCCCCAAGACTTCAATAAATCACCTTAACCAAGGGACTCCCTTCCAAGGAGAAAGAAGCGGCTTAAATGCACCTGAACTCACAGCCACGACGTTCTCAATGAGCAGATGTGCAATCCCTGCCGCTGTGGCAAACCAGAACGAATTCCTCTTCACCTTGGCCTTAGTGGAGACCCAGCAGCAGCTACTCAGTACAACCTTGTCAAATGTCCATTCCAGTTAAGGGTTAAAAACATGGCCTTTAATTTAGAGTTAACACAACACCTTCAACAGGAAGTGGACTGTACTTTCGTATACACCTCTGAACGTGGGTTACACTGAATAGGGTGAAAAGTCTCTTTAGACCCCATAACGGATTATTAGTAAACACAGAATGCTCAGTTAAAGCTGAGTGGCAGGTAAACAATGAATTTTTGGTATACGTGTGCCCCAAATATTGCACGAGATATATTTCCACTAAAGAAGATGCGCTGCTTATCCGAAAGTCAAATTTAACTGGGCGTTCCGGTTTGTTTTTCCTAAGCTGGCAACCCTGCATATCGCTATGCTGGGAAAACCCAAACTTGAGAAAGTCAAGGAGGAGACCGAGATTTGGCACTTCCCACTCATTCAACCATCCAACAGTTCCTGTAGCTGAAGGTCAACTGTAAAAACTGTGGTCTCTAGTGTGGATACTAATTAGCTACCACCTGATAATCAAGTGCCCCAAAGCCCGTCCTCCTCCTTCTCTGGACCACAGATGCTAAGTATGTAACTAAGCACCAGATACGTGCATAGCTGACAAAGTAAAAGTCAATTTTACTTTCAGGGGCTTCACCTGAGGCAAGGGCTCAACTAAAGCAAGTGAGTAAGTGTGAGCAAGGGTCATGAAAGGAAGAAGTCATGAGTAAATGTTATCATTCATTCAATAAAATTAAAAGCAAAATTTGCTATCGAGAAATCATATGACAACAACGGAAAGTAAATGAAATATACAAGTGGCTATTATGTGAAACAAGTGCCCTAAATAATAGGTGTTTTAGTAAAAGGTGAAAGATTTACAAGATCTGAAGAGAAACCAGAGTACAATAGTTTTTTAAGGAGCTAATTCTATGGAACAGTTATGTACCGAACAACATTCAAACCCTTTACATACCTTATTGCATTTAACCCTAATCCCCTAAGAAGTGAGTGCTATTAGCATACCCATTTCATAACATGAAGAAACTGAGACCAAGATTAGGTAATTTGATAAGACTCAGGTGACCACATTGCCTGCTTTGCCTCAGTTTATGCCTGCTGTCCTGGTACAGTTCTTCCAAGTATCTCCTTTAACTCCCCATAAATTACCAAGTTTGGATGATAAATTACAGGTCAATTACCAAAGACCCACAATGAGTAACTGGCAGAGGCAGGGCTCCATCCAGGAAGTATGGCTCCAGAAACAACCCAACCACTGAAAGATGCGCTTAACTTTTTTACTTTAATCCATCACACCCCAGATTTCCTACATGGTTACAAATTCCTGTGGGGTGGGGGATGGGGGTAAGTGAGGGTCATGTTCTTCAGAACTGTCCTTTGTCCCCTTTGAAATCACTGATAATACACAGCACACATATGTGAGCAGAGAATTCCTCGGTCAGCCTGTATCCGCATCCCTGGGTCTGAAAATTTTTAAACTTATTCAACTTATGAAAATAATATTTAACCAGATCCTTTTCTATTTCGGAATGACCTTCACCTTCCTTTCAGCCTGGCTGGGGCAGCCAGGACACAGTTGTTTGCTATTTTTATTAAGACAAAGGTGGACATGCGGTATGTGCTGATTTTTAAGTTCCATGCTTCTTTCCCTATTAAAAAAATTCTTTTTCTTCTTCCTTAATCTTTAGTAAAACATGATCTATTCTCCCAATAAATGTTAAGACTAGTTTGACAGCATGAAAACAGAGAAAAAGACCACTAACTTGTAGGCTGACTTCACATATAATGTTGAAAAGCATCATAAGTGGTCGAAATAAGCAGAGGTTAGGATGCCTTTCAAGCTTCAGCACTTTGAAAACAATCACAAGGAGACCGACTCTTCTTACACATGGCTCAGAACAACGCTCAGTAACTTAACATGGTGATTGCAGCCCGTAACTTTGTGCGAGGCTGTGTGACTTCGCCTGGCCTCTCTGAGCTTGTCTCCTCCTCTATACAATGGTGTGGATGCAATGAGATTTACAGGGTCCCACCAGCTCTAAAACGTCTAATTCTACATATTCTCTATAATCTTTCTGACTGTAAGCTTCAGCCTACAATGTGAAAACAGTGCTCTATCAAAAACCTTCCTAAAGGCTGGCTTCCTTGCTGGTCTAGCAAGGTGGTCCATGAGGGGACCGCACTACAAGACCCTGAAGGTGAGGAAATAAACAATCCTTCTCAAAAGCAGACTTACACCAAGGCTACCATTGCTCACATCCAACACAAGTGTCTGAGGTCATCAGATACCTGGGAGGCCTGCCACAGGCAACAGTCATGTGACCAGGCTTGGGAGCAGCCCTGAGGTGAACTGTGATGGTTCTCATGTTTGCACAAGGGCACTCCTTAATATGTTAAGTCTGACTCCTGTCCACCCTAGGCCATGTGGAAAAAAAACAAATCACACTTTTTTAATGTTTGTTTTTGTTGTGGGTCATGAATGCTTTTTCTCTGATAATATTAAGTCTACAAATAGGACAACACTGGAAACCATGGTCCAGAGGTTTTCCTTGCCTCCAATCCTTACCAGGTACCCTTATAAGGCAGTTTACTACCGCTCTGGTCCTTGTTACAAATGGCACTGGGGAAGGGGAGGAATGGGCATTTTTGAGTTAACTGAGAGACTTAACAGTCATGAAACAGCAACTGCCCTTCTCACCTTTTTTCACTCACAAAGAAAAAGAAACAAGACAGAAAATGAAAATGAATTCAGAGCTTGGATTTCACATAGAGAGTGAATTCATCACTGGAAAAAAATGGCATGAACTCAGGACTGGGGAGTTCCATTATAAAGTTTTACTCATGAATAGTTATGAAATAGGAGATCCTTCTTACCTAAAGCTTTACTACATCAAGTTTAAAGCCACATTTAAATGAAAACTTCCATACAGAGATTTGATACATATGCACAGGCATCCAATCCCTGGCACCAAATACCATGTCTAAATCTAAAACCTGCTGATAGAGAAGTAAGTACTGTATTTTTAGGACTATAAGACACAAAGGACCATAAGACGCACGGGACCATAAGATGCACCTAGGTTTTAGAGGAGGAGAATAGGGAAAAAAATTGAAGCAAAAATGTGGTAAAATATTTAATAACCTGTGACCTTGCTCCACTGCCATGCCCTCACACCACCACAGCTAGCCAGGTAAGCTGCATTTGGATTATAAGACACACCCCCATTTTCCTCCCAAATTTGGGGGTAGCAGTGTGTCTTATAGTCCAAAAAATAAGGTGATACCTCTAGATGAAAGTTGTCTCCCTGTTTTTTTTTTTAATTAAATTTTTTAAAGGTTTTATTTATTTATTTATTTATTTATTTATTTATTTGCAGATAGAGGAGAAAAGAGGGAGGGGGAGAAATATCAATGTGTGGTTGCCTCTCATGCACCCGCTACTGGGGACCTGGCCTGCAACCCAGGCAGGTGCCCTGACTAGGATTGAACCAGCAATCATTTGGTTCCCAGGCCAGCACTCAATCCACTATGCCACACCAGCCAGGGCATCCCTGATTCTTATCAGAGCCCTCATTTCAGCAGTGTCAAAACTTCCAGAAAATTTGTTATGGAAACTCTGGGAGAATCAACAAAAATGCTGAAGTCAGTAAAAAGTTATATGTGTTTGGGCCATCTGTTCAAACTAATTTAATCTTTTATAGCCACTAAGATGTGTGGTTAAGGTTTGTTTACCTTACTCTTTTCAATGGCAAATTTAGGACACAAAAGCAACTAAATTAAGAAAAATACTATGGACTCAACACAAGCATGTAACCATTAATGACTAAATTAAAAATATATATATTGCCTACAATTTGATTCATAATAGTAGAAACCAAACTCTTCAAATAATCAACTCCTGTAACCATAAAAAGTTCCTTTCCAAAATATGTAATAATTAAAATGCAATGCTAATATTTTTCCCTTTGTACAAGAACAGACTAGACTAGTACATCCCAAAGCATATTCTATGAAACTCCAGGTCTAGGAGAGGCTATGGAAAAAACAGAAAAGAATCCCAAGATCAGATAAGTGTGAGAAATACCATATATCACTCTCTCCTAGAATGCCTATTAAGCTTATAAAGGCTCTGAGAAGCCCTTCACTAAAGAAAAAAAAAAAGCATTGAGACAAAAGCAAAAATCACAAAAAATATCACTCTCCCCGAAAAATTAATATTTGGAATTATTTCCATCTTATATTTTTCTTTGTATGTTTTCCTATGTAGTTAAGATCACATCATTTATATAATCTTATATTCTCCTTTTTTCCCTTAAATTAAAAACCTTCCTATGTTATTAGAAAATTTTCAATAATAATAATATTTTATCAAGATAGTAATGACTACTAGTTTCGCCAGGCATTAATCACTTTACTCATGTTAACTTAGGTAGTCCTCACAGTAACCCTCTCAGGTCTGTATCACGACTGCCTCCGTCTTACAGATGAGGAGACTGAGACAGTGAAGGGCTAATGACTTGCCCAAGGTCACAAAGCGAGTCCCTGGGTCTACATTTGTAATGCCTCTATATTATGCCTCCCTCTAACTTACCAATGATGGACATCTGGGTCATTACCAATTTTTTCTACTACAATAATGTGTACTAGACATCTTCACAAGCATCTGAAGCACTATTTACCCAATAAGCCTATGCAGACAGCAAAACTCTCACCATCCCAAGCAGTCCGATATATTTCTGGCTAGCTGACAACAGCTGCACAAACATCTAAGACGGCTAGTATTTCACCAGCCAACTCGTTATTCCACCTACCCCCGACGTGAACTTCCATGTGGTCCTCACCTGTCCAGTCCGCTGCCCTCTGCAGCAGATTTCTGTCATGTTTCCATCTGCCTTCACACTTCACAAAGAGCCCATTATAACCCTAGGTCTCTTCCGTGCATCTCCCAACACATATAAGCAAGTTCTGTTACTTTTTATATCTGGTATATTTTAAATGCTAAGCTTGCATGTCCCTAGTCTCATGAGCTTGTGCCAATACAAGGCATACAAAGAGAGACAGCATCCAGTATGCACGTGTAAAATTAAAATGAATGATTTTTTAACACAGATAATAATCAAGAAAAGAGATATTCAAATGTTTTACTGTTTGCCTGTCTTACAGTGAATTATTGAATGCTCTTGCAAAATTAAATGAATGCATACTCCAAATTAATGAACAGTCTGAGGTGAAAATTATCTAAAAGCAAGTCCATACAAGCATATAAGATAACAGTATGTGAAATTAAAAGGTAACTGGTAGTGCTGGCCCATAGTGCACATCTTTTGAACTCAATTTACCATTCTGGCTATCCAAGAGTGTGTTTAAAAAACAGGGAATGTCTACACGAAGAGGCAAAAATATAATTTAAAAAATTTTTAAATCTTAGGCTCAATAAAGGTGTTTTCCAACACATTAACAATACTATAGAGAATTTACCCACCATCTAATAATAAAAAGATCAATATATCTAAAGAAGCTAAGTATCTCCATGTTTTCCACAAAATATTTTTTCATGTTTTAAAACACACAATGTTTTTTACATATTATAAAACATGCCTAAAAAAATAACCTCAACTCTACTGACCAAAGGTCTAATAATTATAAACTATAAATCTCTGAATAAGTCACCTACACATAGCCAGAAATAACATTTCTATTCAAGGGGACACCCTCTGAAATATATTTAAGATACTGAAAGTAAGAAAGCAAAATTCAGGATTACAAATGTGAAGATATAAGAGAACCAAGCCCATTTGCAGGGTACTCTAAAAAGCTATAAAGTTAAGGTCTAAATTTCTGATGGACTTTGTCACAGGATAATTAAGATATCTGGTCATATCATCTTTTAAGGAATTCTTAATAGGAACTTGGTTTGTATTTAAGCCCCTCAAGATGAAGTTCACTCACTGTTTTCATATTATATTTAAGATCTAAACCCTCTCTGTTCTTATTTCCATTCACTAATCCAAATACTATGTTTTAAAAAATCTCATCTTCACAGCACCCAAACCAACAGGTTGCTTGGATTATCCCCACCAGCAGACCCCACCTCCACCTCCCTCCCTCCCCCCACCCCAACATGTCACCATCAGGCTCCAACCCTCAGTAAGACTGCACCCCCCCTTTGTCTTTACCATCCTGGCTTAAAAATTCAGCCTCTCTATTTTTTAATTGAGACCAGTTAGAAAATAAATCAATTACAAACAAGAATCAAAGTACTACAAACTGCAAATGAACTTAATACGAAGTCAGAAAGTGTCTTTTCCTCTGCTTCTACAATGTTTTAGTGTTCAAACACCAGTAATTCATATCCAGAAGAGCATCAAACATATAAAATATAGGGCTTTTTAAAGACCTTCGGGGACCCAACTTTTACCCAAACCACAAAACTGCATATCTTGTAGGTGAAGCAGGTGGGTCACGGGAACCTCAATGTGAAGTTTGGGGATGATGCATTCCTAACCAGTCCACGGGAAACCATGCAAGATAAGAAGCTGCAAAGAAGTATCTCCCTACATACAGTCAATCAAGTTTTTTAAGACTGTTGGAACAAAAAGATAAACAAATGAAAATAAATCTTGCTAAACTGAGGAGGAAAGCAACTATCTCTACGTCTTGGTAATACATTTAGAGGAGCAATTCTGCCTACGTGAAATGACAAGTTCAAGCTCTTTTGTTAAACTATCGCTATTTTCAGGCAGGCCAAAGCTGCATTAGAGCTTGTCATGCAGCTTGCTCCCAATCTCTTGGCAGTTCTCCAACACATTCCAACTTCTTTTGCACAGCCTTGCTGGAATCACATCCCACTTATCTCTAAGACAAGTAAGATGTTGCCACATTACACAACCAGCCTGCCATTTATTCCCACCAGGTCACTTTGCATAATGCCTGGCTAAAAAAAAAAATCAAACCGACACCTGTGTGGGTGCAGCTTCGTCTAGATGATCCACACTGGTCCCCCAACAAGTATCAGACCACTGCTCCAACTGGGAGGGAAACTCTGTGCCTCATTGCCCAAAGAAAGGCACAGTGCTCACCAACTCCGGAGGGACAACTGGTATGGAGGGGAAAGCAAGATCAAACCTTACCTCAACTAGAGATGCCAAACCCTAGTCATGCCCCCACTGCGTACACTTTGAAGCAGATTATTCATCGGGTGCATTTTAAAGGATAGCCTTAGTATTTAATGAACCCATCACCTCTGTGAAAAGAACAATTTAACACAGTAATACATCCTCCTCAAAGCCAATGTTCTCTCTAATTGTTAATATGGGCAAAAAAAAAATCCTCTTCAAAAACAAACTGGAATGGTTAACCACATGCTGCTACATTCCATTCTTGCTAAAAAAATATTTAATTAGCACATTCGATCCTCCTGCTCTGCACAGCTGCACAACATTCCAGTGACAGGCCAGCCATCCATATACTCTCTACATTAAATACCTACTTTAAAAGTTGAGAAGACTGAGCAGTTCTCAAGTATGACCCACTAAAGATGGAATTTAGTTCCTGTGATTAAGTTTTCTGTAACAAGGGTGGAGTCAAACGGAAATGCATACTATAATTAAGAACAAAATATTCATGCAAACATACACTAACAAAGTAATTCTACAGAGCTAGAAATATATATCTGTGTGCATACACACACACACACAATGTATATTTCAACTGATGGACAAGAATAATCTTCCTTGGGAACAAGACAATAAGTTAGTCTAATTAAATTTTCAAATTAATTATGAATCAAACACGATTTTTAGAACTAGGATGAAAGAGATGGTATTAATGTCAGGACCACATACTTCAAAAGCAAAATAAGCCTTTCAAAGTGACAAATCATCCTTACTAGCAGGGAAACTCAGAAATTTCTTTGGCAGTGGGTGTTGATTTAAAAACAAGCAAAGAGAAAAACAAAACAACCTACCTTTAAAGCAAAGAATAAAACAGGACGTGTGCGCTGGTTTCTTTCCTGCCTCAGATGGCCCACAAATGCCTTCGCTCTGGGAAGGTGGTGCCCCTCGACTCCGCCCCATAAGATAAGCTGGGTATTTAAGGACAGCTGACGGCACAGAGTTGTCAGCTTTGCTGTGAGAAGGACCAGGCCCCCTCTCAGAGAAGTCACCCAACTGATACCTCTAACCACCACTCACCTCCTAAAATAGTGACAGGTGTGCTCATGCAGTCAGAGGTCCGGATAAGGCCACATTCCAGCCCCTGCTCTCCCCTAACCTGGGTACTATCTCAGCTGGATGCCTCCTGGATGGCTAGGCCCAACATCTGCAGCTGCCCAAAGGTCAAGTTGAGATCCCTATTTCCAGGCTTCGAACAGCCCAGGCACATTAACCATCAAGCATTTCCCTTGATGGGGTTCAGCTACGCTCAAAGGGAATGATTCCCATCAGGTTGGAGTCTCTGAAGAACCCCTGTTTGGAGAGAGGAAGTCTGTCTACTAGTGTTAGCTGAGCTCCATCACCCAACCCTGCTCCATCCAACACCCAGCCCAGCTCAGACTTTCCCTCTAAACTGTGAATGGAGCTGCCACTGGTCTTCAATGTTTAAGCAGGGAAGAAGGTCATTTGCCACTTTTGTTCAGGGCCCACCACCCCAAACAAGACTTATAACCACCACAAACTACCTCAGAGAAATTGCTGAAAAGGCTTTCCTCCTCTTCAACGAAAGGGTATTCCTCCACTCTTCCCCTCAGCACATGAACTAACCTCCTTAACGCCATCCAAGAGAAGAAGCCAAGTACTAGAATTAAGGCAACAAAGAAATGCCAGTGAGTCACCTCCACCCACTGGAGGTCCCAGGGTGAAAAGAACTGGCATGCAGAATCAAATGTGTATATTGCTTTTTCTCCTTGAAACAGACCCTAGCTGCAAAGATATAATTTTAAAGACTTCAGCAAATACAAAGCTGAGCTCTGCTGTATGCTTTCAACAGTTTTATCCAAACCCAGCCCAGTAAAATTTATTACACTTAAAACCAAGATTATAATATCCACATCCCTTCCATTTGCGACATGTTATAGGGGAGTTGTTTCAAAGACTCTGAAATCTGAAGACAAAAGTAAAATCAGATGTTGTCAGGAGCGTACAGAGATGTCTCTCAAGGGAATTAAGACAACTCTGATGGGAATTCCTTTCAAAACAAAACAGAAAGTACACATTATCTAATGAGAACTTAATTTTTGGTATTTTTCCACTGTAAAAGGTCTCCCCCCCCAAAAAAAGAATTATCTATAATAAGCAAATTTTGGGTTCTTTAATATTTTTCTTTAATACCGCTACCACTGCCCTGGCTGGTGTGGCTCAGTGGACTGAGTGTCAGCTTGCAAACCAAAGGATCGCTGGTTTGCTTCCAAGTCTAGGGCACATGCCTGGGTTGCAGGCCAGGTCCCCAGTAGGGGGCCTGCACCAGGGGCAGCCACACATTGATGTTTCTCTCCCTCTCTTTCTCCGTCCCTTCCGCACTCTAAAGATAAATAAAATCTTAAAAATATATATCGCCATCACTAAAAACAGCTATTTATTCCATAGCTTTAAATATGACCAGTAATAAGATTTTATGATTTGCCATGCTACATGTATAAAATGGAGAATGATAAACATTAAGTGATTCTTTAGACTGTCAAAACTTGACATCTTCAGCCTAAGATTTGAGAATGGACCCTTATTTGTGCGATGAACAAATATGTGAAGCGGGAAAAAGGTTTAAAGGATAAACACCAAGATGTTAACTGCAAGTTTATATGGTCACTGCATTTACCTAATGATTTTAATTTTCTTCTTTGTGTTCATTTTTATTTTCCGTACGATCTACAATATATATTTATTACCTATGTAATAAAAATATTATTTAAAATTTTAAAGAAGTTTTGTTATGACTTATGCTAATTTATTTTTATGAAAGTATATATTCTTCAGAAACCATTCAGAGTAAAACTATGCACTCTATATATTAGCAGATTATCAAAAATTCAGGGATTCTAAAAAGGTAAAAAAAAAATTCAACTTTTAAAACTATTGTTCTCACTAAAAAAGCACTCCTATGCTCCAGGTTAAAAAATACAATAGGAAATGTTTAAACATCACGTAACAAAATAAATAAGCTCTGTTTTAGGGAAGAATCTAGGTTTTTCTTCTCCTTGAAATAAATAAGATAAAAGGCCCCCTTTCCAAGGCCCTAAACCATGATAAGAACATGACTATCCCTACCCGAAAGACACGGAACAGCTGCTGAAGAACATTCCAGAAAAACATGCAGCCCTTGGCCATTTAGGCTTGGCCTTGAGGCAAACGCACTAGGACAAAAATTATCCCAGAAACAGCCACCCACGAGGGCAGGGAACAACAAGAACTGCGTCCACAGCCAAAGGCAGGAGCCTTGGAGGACGATCTCTGGGAGGATGTTTTTGAGAGGCTCCCCGGGGGCCCAGTTCCTGCATCTTTTCCCACACTCCGCAGAAGTGATGAACCGGCAAGGCTCTAGCGAAATGAACACTTCGCTGAGAAATGGGAAAATCTTTTTAAAGTTCCAGGACTCTTTACACCTTTGGTGTTAATACTGCTTTTCAGAAAGTTATGGTAGAAAAAATTTGAACAGCAAAAGGTATATTTAGCTGATTAATCATTTCACTTTGTTCTTAACCAGCTAAAACAAGGTTTGTTACGATGGTAGGATATTTTTGATAAAAAGCAAGAGTTTACGGTTAAGCATTTCCTAAAGTTTGGAAAATGTGGAGATAAAATGAGAAGTTTTCCAGAATTCCATCACCCAGAGATATAACCTGTTAGGCTAATGAACTTTCTAAGTGTATGCATATTTAATTATACAAATTAAACACTGAACATATACACTTAAAGCAATCTTAAAACCGTAACATTTTACTTTCATATCTCAAAAACACACTTAATCCTGAACCCTCTTCAATCAACTGCTTAAAGCTCATAGCAGAAAACATTCAAAATTCATAGAAGTAAATTAGTTCATTTTCACAAGCCACATTTTATAAAGTGCCAGTACAGTTAGGGACTTGGACCATAAAAACACAAAGTATTATTTTCCTCCAAACATTTCCCCCACCAGCTAAGGGCAGAGTTCATTCCTGGGATGCACCTTCAAAATGTTATCTCTATAATATTCCCACTTGAGAAGCCTTAAAATAGCTCTTTGCCTCCCTTCACACTGGAAATTAATCACACACACCTCTCATCTATGTGATAGAGAAGACAGAACAGACAGATATGCATCTACGTTTAAATGTATATAACATTACGTAAGAATTCCCTTTCATATACAAAAATCAAAGATTTCTTTAAACTTTGTTCCACCCACTCTTAGCCTACAATATTATCAAATACCGAAAAACCATTAGTTAGAAGTTATCTAAATCTGGAGTCATTTTAACTTAAAATTTTTCACTTGGAATCTCACCTAAGTTTCTGACCAATTCTAACAAAACATGATGGTCTCAATGGCTACAAAATTAGCTCCGGCAGGCGTCTGGGCTCCCACAAGTGAGAACAAGCACGTGGCAGAATCCCACTCCTCTCTCCCACACTAGCGTGTGGTTTGGAAATACTGAAGTCCTGGTCCTTCCCCGTTCTTAGGCTGGCCCAGGTGAGTGTGAAGTCAAGTTCACATTCCGTTACATCTGCATGCTCTACTTCTCTCTCAGACCCACACCCTTAAGATGCTGACTTACTCATTTTCTCACTGCTTTCAGATTAGTACAGAGGACACATATGACAAATCCTTTGAATTTTAAACTGTTCCTTAACAACCATCTACAATTTGCCAGATTTGCTTTTTTTCTTTCCTTTTTTTAAAAATTAACATAACATGTTGATTGCTTTTCCACTATTAGAAAATAGTCCTCATGGAAGTCTATGATATTATTTACTGTATGTACCCTTCTGTATGTGTGAACTATTTCAAAACTTAAAGTGAGAAACATGAAGTCATAGGAATTTCCTTTCATACAAGAAAGGAAGTCACCCATCAACCCACCGTCCAAAGCAAACCATTAACATTTCCTTCCAGTCTTTTATTTAATATAACAAAACAGGAGTTACAGAGTATTATACAGATTATTTCCACTGAATACTATATTGTTAGGATTTTCCCACTTCAGTAGTGTTCTTCCAAACCACGATTTTAAACACTGCATTGAATTCCACCCTGTGCCTATGCCATAATTTATTTGATTATGCCCCATTTGCTTTTCCACTACTATTATTGGTAAGAAAACCCTTGTTTAAAATCCTCTGTCCTTATTTTTAATTCTTCCTTTATGTTACAGAGATACAAGTGAGATTTCAGTCCAAAAAGTATAAACATTTAAGGTTTCAGATAGATATATATCTGCATATAGGTATATAGATATACACACACACTAACTTTTCGAACTAAGTTTGTATTAATCCAAATATCCTTCCAAGAGGTGCTGCAGGGCTCCCACCTCAGCACCCCAGAGAGAATTATCTACCTACCTGTTTAAGTGGAAAAATTAACCTAATTGTTTTAATTTGTGTTTCACATTACTGGTGAGTTTGAACAATTCAATATACTTACTGGTTTCCTTAATTTCTTCTTTTATAAGCCATCTGTCCCTAGCCTTTCCCCACACACTAAGGTTTTACTATATTTTTTGTTTGTTAAAAATAAATGTTATTCAGGTTTGCCTTTTGCATTACTGTATTTTGACAAGATACATAGGGACAAGTTTGATACAGACTGAATTTAGCATTAGTTATCTGATGGATAGGTATTGTTTACTGGAATGTATCTTTTCTGAACAAATCCAAATACTTATTTGAAAGAAAGCAGAAAAGTGAGACAAAGCAAAATTTCCAGATTTAATAGTAATTAAAATGTACTGTGATGGGCACTGGATTAACTGAAACTTTAATAAAATCCTCTTTGATAGGCAGCGCCATTATCACCATTTTCCAGATGAAGACACTGAGGCATGCTGAAAAGCCGAGGCAGTTGCCCACGCACGGCTGGTGGGCCACGGCCTAAAACTCAGGACCCCTTACCCAGTGGCCTCTTATCAGCATGCTAGCCCTGGCCTCTCTCCTCTAACTCCACTAAGGGCTCTGTTGGAACCTCAAACAGCATATTTGAAGACAAACTGATTCTCTTCCCAACCAAATATCCACCGTCCCCCTTAACTTGTCTATTTCTCTCACAATGGCCAACCATACTCTTCGTCATCATCCAAATTTGACACCTTTATCACTTTATGTCTTCATCCCCACTGAGATGCCTGGGGTCTTGTCCATTCACCCTACAGACAGGTGGCCCGGGACTGAGCCTTCACAACCTTTCTCCCATCTCCCCTTTCCCTCTTCTCATTCCCATGGCCACCACCATAACTTGCTCCCTTAAGGTCTAGACCCCCACAATCACCTGGCTTCTGTCTCCTTGCTTCTAGTTTCTCCCTGTTCCACTGTATTTTGAACATGGCTGCAGTGTTGTGTTACTTACATATCTTATCATCACAGAACTTTAGAAGTTAATGGGATCTTAAAATCTAAGTGCCAAATCTGGTCAATTGATAATCACTGCCCACCACACTGTATCGAGGATGTTACTGAGGCTTTTCCCCAGCTCTGCAGAAAAAGAGTGGCCCCACTATTCTCCAAATCTGCCAGGTGCCGAGGGGGTGGTGCCCATGAGCCGTGTCTCACCCCAAGAGTAATTTCACCTGGGATCTTCATTTTATAAACTTAGATCAGAGACCAGAAGTCACACATCTGGTCAGTAAAAGGTCTTTTATCTTCTGTGTACATATACAGAGTATAATCTACATAGTAGATTAAAAAGTCCTTGGATTCAGGAACTAATTTTTATTCAACTTTAAGTCAGCCTACACCATCATCACCCTAACCCAACTTTAAGCCCTAGCAAGAGAAGGTAGCCAACACTTACTGAATCAAAAAATTTAGATACACATATATATTGCAAAGTAATCTTAGAGTAGCAGCAAAAGGAGAACATTCGTATAAATGCTTCTTAGTAAACAGAACTATAATTAACACTACTTTCAAGAACAGGAACCTGAACTGACAAAGGGTTTCCAATAAGTGGTCTTATTCAGCCTGTGTTAATCTCTCTCTCTCTCTCTCTCTCTCTCTATATATATATATATATATATATATATATAGATATATATAGATATAGATATAGATATAGATATAGATATATAGATATATAGATATAGATAGATAGATATAGATATAGATAGATATATTCTATATATATCTATATATTCTATCTATCTATCTATATATAGATAGATAGAATATATATTCTATTGATAATACAACCTTTTAAAAAATAAAGTAAGGTAATTTTTACAAGCATTTCAAAAGGGGTCAGTGGCTTGTATAGTTTAGGGAGTCTAAAGAGAAAGTAATAGAAAGGTTATTGACTCAAACACCTACCATATGCCTAGCACCACACACGACTGTCTCACAACTGTATGAGTACTACTAATTTGATTTTACTGATGAGGAAATTATAGTTTTGAGAGTAAGGAAATAGCTCAACCCTAGATCCTAGCTATGGCCATGTGACTAGTACACAATAACAGCATCAGGATTTGAGCCCAGGTTTGTTTGACTCCAAAATCCATGCTCTTTCCAAACTAAGGAAAATTTTTCTGCAATATCAAAATCATCCTCACAAGCTTTAAAGGATAAAAACTGATTGTGACTTACCAAAACTATGAATGACTATTCATCAAAAGAAATCACAAAGAGTTTCTTTAAAAGAAAAAGAAATGCAAACTGGAAGGCAATTTTTGCAACACATATAATCCACATAGGATTAGTAAGCAATCTACATAAAGAACTCCTACAAATCAATAAGGAAAACATCTAAAAGGCGAACAGGCAAAAGACTGAACAGGATTTCACAAAAGGAGGAAATTAAATGGCCAATAGTATAAATAAGTACTTAATCCCAACAATCAGGGAAATTGCAACTAAGAAGCACAATGAGATAATTTCACAAATGGACATTTTCAAGATTGGCAAATGATAGACGTGATGCCACAGTTATAGAACAACAGCAACACGATACCTTACTAGTGGGAATATAATTGGTATAATCACTTTGGAAAAGTTTGGCATTATCTAGTAAGGCTGATGATGTACATTTGATCCAGCAAATTTCATTGCAGAGAGAGAGAGAGACAGATAATTTGTGTGTGTGTCTATCTCCACATATGTACTAAGAGACATACTGAAGAAACATTCATAGCAGTCCTTTCATAACAGCAAAAAAAAAAAATGGAATTAAACCAAATGGCCATCTACAGTGGAAGGAATAAATAAGTCATAGTGGAATACTACACAGCAGGAAAAATGAATGAACTACAACAACAAAATGAACGAATTCCACAATATAACATCAATCTAAAAGTGTACGTCACAGAAAAATAAATAAAACATAATTTCATTTATATTTATATAAAGTTCAAAAACATACAAAATTTAAGAATTTTAAAAAGGAAAACCTATCCAGAAGAGGAAAAGACAAGAAGCACAAAATTCAGGACAGTGGTTGCTTCAGATAAGATGAGAGAGGGGCCCTTAGGGGACTCGGAATTCACGATAAGGTTCTCCTTGAACTAGGTAATGGACGCCTGAGTGTCCACTTACTGGTGGTTCTGTCATGTATCTTTTATATGCCGTATTCTGTATATATAGATTACTTAATAAAGAACAACTTTAAGAAAAGAAGGGAACAGAAGGGCAGGATATTGAATATACTGGGAGAAATAGCTGATGGCAGAGAACAAGACGTGAGGAGAGCAGAAGGAGCAGAAGGGACCCTGTGCTTCCTGGACTCCAGCTCTGCTCTCTCAAAACCAGTGCCTCTGGGGAGGGGTATGGAACTGTTTATCAGCTTTAGAGAGGAACCCCCAAAACTGCTTAGTCTAAATAGCTATTATGAATAGGACTATTCCATTGAAATATTAAAGAACTTTGTAAGTTTTCCTGTATTAAATAATTTACAGTGGATGACTCACTTTCTTCAATACCACTTAAGTGACAGAAGGGGAAAAATGTGTTGATACTTGAGCACAGGAAAAGACAAAAGTAAGATAAAAGAAGGAACTTTTCGATATACAAGTCCCTCAGATGAAGTAGTAGAGCAGTTTCTCAATTTAAAGTGCATACAAATCAGGGGTCTTGTTAAAATGCAAATTAGGATTTGATAGGTCTGGGTTGGGGCCTCTATGAATCTGATTTGAAACAAACTCCCAGGAGATCCTGATATTTGTGGTCCAGGAATCTCATTATGACAGCAAGGGACATTATGAAAATGCCTTCTCCAGTGATGTTTAAGAGAAGTATGGGTGTATCTAATTGGGATAGTTTAATTTTACTCACCAAAGTAAAGAGATTGATGATATTGCTCCTACACTACGTGAACCTGGATACAGGACAATTGTTATTGGAATAATCAAGAGTACTAAACTAGGTCTTTTGCAAAGAAAAGGTATTTTAAGAAATAGCAAAGACTGAAAACTGGTAAGAGAAATCCATGAGATGTTTTACTTACCTCCATAAACCTACAGATGTATCGCTTCCTGAGGAAGTACTGGCTTTTTCCTTATGGAAAAATAGTTTACATTTCCAATAGTCTCTCAGAAAGAAACCAGGACTACCATAAGGAAATCCACAGAACATTAATTAAAGCCCAGTTATAAAGGTCAGTGCCCAATATAATTCAAGGACCATTGCGTTACTGCATGTAAAAAAATTAATGTATAGATATATAAATATATATTGCTTTAAAATTCTAAGACTGTGCTCTTAAAATGAAAAGTTTATTTCAACAAAAATCACATCGAACAATTTCTGCTCATCACATCTGTGCTTGTTTAGTAACAGTAAAATCCTTCCATCTCAAAGCAGCACCTCCGCCTGTAAAGTCCTACTCTCATACAGCAAGACAAAACAACACCCGGACAAACTCTTCCAACGAAACGCTGCCATGCCAAGTCTCTGCCAGGGATGTGCCTCAACCAGAGAGTCAGGTCTTCTCTCTGGCTCCTACAGCACCTGAGACAGTTGTTACTGTTCTCACCCAAGAGATAGATCCTCCTCACAGAAAGCCTGCACAACAGGAGATGACCAAGCGACAGCAGTTCCTTCACTGTCCCAATACTTTTCATTCTCTCAGATGAAAGTTTTGGTCAGTCCAGAGATGACAAAATTACAAAGAGCTTAACCAAACAGAATTCTGCACCTGGTGTTTAAGTCAGAACAGCTAAACCCCCTGTGACATCAACACAGGGTATTTTCTTACAACATAGTAAATCCAAAATGTCTGGATAATCCATGGGAACAATACTCCCAAACATCTTTACACAACACTATTTTATACAACCAGCACAACAATGAAGCCCAAATCCAAAGAGTTCTTTATTTTAATGACCCTCTTTTAAAACTCGAAATAATGCACATAAACCATACAATCTGCATTCAGTTCTTAGCAGAGCCACCATGAAATCAAATGCCACCAACCTGGATTCACTAGAGATTTAAAAAAAATAAACATAGACACGCCTGGGCTCTGAAACAGTGACCTTCCCTTCCAGTATACTAGCATACTGAATTCCCTTTTTTACATATACAGTTCAGAAGAGCCTAGAGTGACATGCATCTCATTTGCCATCTCACACGAATAAGTGAACTATAGAAGTAGCATTTAGAAGGGACATTCCCTGTATACTAGCCCAGACTAAACAGATGAGACCACTGGCAACCATCTCCTTCTAACCAGATACCAGCCTCAGAGGCCTTGGGGGTCTGCCTTTCTCACCCCCCTCCCCAGCCACATCTGCAAAATGTATGTATACAAAAGGTACATATAAACAAACATAAATGAAGTCAGTTATCGTCATAATCCCATTAGTCATGACTAATTTGGCTATCTAAATCTATAAAAGTCTGAACACCAATCCACCATCAATCTTGACATTCATTCACCTAATTACCCCTAATAAAACATCCAAATATGGAATTATTTGATTTGTAGAAAAAACAAACGACGAAAGCAAAGCAAATACAGGTTAATCATCAATTATCTGTCAAAAATGTAAGTTCCTTTTAAAACAACTTATTGAATGTTTACATTTTTAGAAATGCCTCGGGGACCTAGGAACTAAACTAGATTAATCGCTTCATTTCAAAAGATGTTTCCTGTAGGTAAAATTCATATTCTTAGTATTAACCAAAGACAGAGGTACTGTAACGTCATAGCTTTGAAGCTCCAATAAACATCAACTTTTCATACATTAAGAAATCGATGGATAGTTGGGTTGTGGTTAAAAATTACAGGTGACCCACAGAAAGACTCTGTGACTCCCAATACTGACTGCACCACTGCCTCCGCACGTCACTGGTCCGAGTCCTCCCTCCAACCCCTCCCTACGGCTCAGGTCCCCCGGTAAGAGATCAGATTCCCGTCCGCAGCTGCAGGCAGGCTCCCTCTGCCCGCATTAGCGCTGCAGGGCTCCCCTTCATCCACGCATAGCCCAATCGGCAGGGAGGGAGAAAGCACGCCAAAGAAAAAGAGTCCCCCCTTCAGAGCTAGGTGACCTGGTCCTCCTGACGCCACATACAGATGAAGCAGCATGACAAGGTAGAAGCAGCTACCAGCCTCCGCCAAGGGCAGCCCCGGGCCTGGGTGGGGCCGGGCGGGGGCCGCAGGCGCGGAGTGGCCGTGCCAAGCCCCGCCAGCGAGAACCCAGGGAGGCTGCGATACTGCTGCATTGTGCTGCATCACGAAGAGGACACCGTGAGCCATCCATCTTGCCAAAAAAAAAAAGCATATCCCCGCCCAAATAAACCCACTGAATCCATTTTTCTCCTCCGCCAAAGCACCCTCACACTCGCCCTCTCACTATCTGTCCTGGCTTTTGCCTGGAAGAATAATGGACATGATTTATGTACTGATCCCCACAACACTCCCCCATCTCCATCTGGATCACAGGCTCTACGCATCTTTCCTATCACAAAAACAAAGGGAAGGCTCCCCCCCAAAAGAGGGTCAAGGGCGTGGTGTGAGGGGTGATGACCAGCCGAGCTTCCAGCCCACCACCCCAAAGACAGGGCCGAAGGGTACCCACGCTGGTACAAACCTGTTGAAGAGAGGGTAGCAGAAGCTGAAGGGCGGGCGCAGCGGAGGCTCCGCGCCCGCAAGC
>PVKM010018978.1:0-24604 GCA_004027735.1 Carollia perspicillata | reverse complement strand
CCACTCATACTGTTTTATTGTTCCTATTTGGGGTTTTATTATTATTGCTGCTAATGGTTTGAAAAGGCCTTTTAATTAAAGCTGCAGGTTGGAGCTGACACCTGAGTCCCGGGGATGGGTGGGAGGATGCCTTGCTGAGTACGCACTCCGTCCCATGCAGAGCTGGTAGCGCCGTCACTGGGGTCTGCAGCCCCTTCCCAGGGACTAGGACAGGGGCCCTGCTGCTGAGACCACAGCAGCAGTCCCTGTGGGGCCTCAGCCCTCTGCCTGCAATGCGGCCAGAGGATCGTCCCAGAGCAGGTCACATGACATTAATTTGTTGTTCAGACCTTCCCACGGTTCCCAGTACCCCTTCCTGCAGGAGGTGTGGGCCTGGCGGTGGAGAGCTTGTGGGACACATCTGGGTTGTAGCCTTGTCTTTGCCACTTACTGGCTGCAGGACCTTGGGCAAGTTGTCGAATGGCCCCCAGCGTCACTTCACTCATCTGCAAAAGGGGAATGCTGAGTCCCTGCCTGTTAGGGTTATTAAGAGGAATACAGGGACGAGCCAAACATCTGGCCCAAACAAAACACTCTGTAAATGGTGGTTATGTTGTGGTGGCTACAGGATTGTAAGAAGCACAAAGCAGGTGCTCTGGAAACGTTAGCTGCTCTCGTCACTAATGTTGTCCCGGCCTCTCCTTCCCCCTCCTCCCCTCCTCTTGGCCTGGACATGCAGCAGACTTGACCTGTTCTTTACCTTTGCACACGCTGTTCCCCATCTGTGGTGCCTCCCTCCCTCTTGCCACCTGGATGTCTTCCAGACCCCAGTGTGGAACCTGGAACCTGCCTTCTCAGAGCTGCCTGAGCATTCCCTCTTAGGGAACTTGGTCTCCCACCTTTACCTGCTGACTTACCACTCCTAGGACTTGCAAACCCAGGCGTCTCAGGACCCAGCAGAGCAGGTCGAAGAGGAATGTTGAGCAGGGAAGGACTGCAGTCCTATCGTAAGGCTTCTGTTTCTAAGCGCTGTTCCCATCCTATGGCCAGCCCCTGCTCCCCACGCCCCCCGGCCCGGGTCAGCTCCCTTTCGGGGCTTTGCCAATCCCAGTCCACACTTACTGAACATCTCTCGTGTGTCTCCCTGAGTACAGGGCACTTTCTCTCCTGACTTCCTCCGCTGTCATCTTTATAGCCACCTTTGATCTCTTTCTGTGACCATTTGATTGATATGGAGACAAAGGCTAAGAGAGCTGAAGTTTCTCACCCCCAAGGTCACCCAGTTGACAACTATTGATGTCCCCTCCTGCACTCACCCGCTGGACCAAGGCTGAGAGTTTGATCAATGTCAGTTTCTACCCCGGGGACTTTGCACGTGCTATACCTTCTGCCCGGAATTTTCTGCCCCCGGTTTTTCAGAGCTTCTTCCCTCACTCCATTCAGGCCTAACTTCAAATGTCATTTTCTCAAAGAGCCCCCATCCCACCTCTTATCCTGCTGTATTTGCTCTTGACGGTGGTCACACCCTGACATGTCATACATTTGTTTAATTTCCATCTCTCCCATTGAACTTCAAGGTCAGCAGCCACATTCGTTTTGCTCATCTCTTTTCCCCAGTCCCTAGAGTGGTGGCTGGCATACCCTACCAACAGGTGTTGTGGCCAAGTGACACCCTGGTTGGCACACTCCCCAGACATGCGGCACATGGGTGGGACTGAGGGGAGGGTGTACTGGGGTCCAACAATCCCAGGGCCAGGGCAATTACAGGGTCCTTCTCTGTCCAGAGGGAAAACCCTCTGTCAGCTTCTCTCCCCCATTCTGTTTTGTTTTGTTTTCTTACTCCCCAAATGTGCCCTGACTGCGGCTTTGAGTCTAACCAGAGCATCGATCCAGCTTTGCTCCTGCCTGCTAAAGACACATCCCATTCTCCTTCCTAGGGCTGCTGGAACCCAGCAGACCCCACATGAACCCCCGCCAGCACCCAGTCTTTCTCTGCCCTCTCCCTGCTGTGTCCACATCCCCTGCCTCCTTATGGCTAGTCCACTGGGAGCTTTTGGACCTGGGGGTAGAGAAAGCGACAGCCCAGGCAGCTGGGAGAATGGGGGAGAGAAGGTGGACGAGACCCAGCTGCACATTTCCGCCATCCTGGACAGTGATGACTGAACCCACTGGCAGATTAGAAACTGAGGCTCAGGAGGTACAGTTAGTTGCCCAAGGGACAGAGCCCAGATTCAACCCCAGCACTGTTTACATTCCCTTGGGAGGTCAGACTCGCTCCAGCCCTGAGGACACAGCTAGAACCCCAGTGTTTTAGGGGCTACTCACCCAAGAACTTACTCCAACGACATTATTGTGTCCTGCATCGTGTTGTGTGGGGGGCGGGAGGAGGGCAGCTGTGCTGGCAGTAGAGGGGCTGAGACTGCTGGGGTGGGCCCCCGGGAGGCAGTCCAGATTTGGGGTCTGAAGGATGAGCATGTGCCCCCCAGGTAAGGATGAAGTGGGGGAAGTCCAGGTAAAAGGGAGGCTTAAGCCACCCAGCACTAAACAGTGATGCCCATGGGAAGCTGGGTCAGCCAGCAGTGAGCCTCTCCGGTGGCTGCTACAGGGGGGCAGAGGGCAGGGTTTGGGCCCACACAGAAGGCGGGGACACGGGCTTCTCTGGCTTTCCTGGCTCTGGGATCTTAAGGGTTGATTGCTGTAGCCGTGGAAGGAGTAATAACACCTCCCCTCTGAAGGGGCAGCATCCACACCCAGGATGTTTTAAGCCTGGGCTTACCCCCTCACTGGGTCCTGTGAGAGCCCATAGATAGGGCCCATTCACATAACCTCTGTGCCCTTTTGGCCTCTCAAAGTGGGAGAAAGATTAGGCTGGTTGCTGCCTGCCACCTGGGAGTGAGGAGGAACCAGTGACCTGGTTGGGTGGCCAGAGGCCCTTACCCCATCCAGCCTCCCCTCATCCTCATCCCTAGGCCAAAAGGGAATAGGGATTGGCCTATTCCAGGATGAGGCAGCTGAGGTCCCGAGAAGGAAGCCTGCAGAGGGTTGGCAGGTCTGAGTTCCTGCCCTGGCCTCGTGGCCACATGGTGTGGGCCAGCAGCTCATGCCCCAGAGCCTCATGGTCCTGGCTGCCCGGGAAGCTGGGATGGTCAGAGCAGTGCGGGAGAAGCTTCTTAAACTGTGTGTGATGTGCTGGGCCCAGCGGGAAGCATTGTCTGCTCAGAGCTGGGTGCTAGCTGAACCTCAGCTGCGAGCACAAGCGGGGGGAGGCAGGGAGGCCCATCTGGAGTCTGCTGGAACAGTAGTAAAAACCACAGTCATTCATTCAGTGAACACTTATTGAGCACCATCTGTGTGCAAGGCCCTGTGCAGACTGTTCTCTGTCCTTAGGGAGTCAGTCCAGTAGAGGAGACACTCTTCAAATGACCACAAAAATGAATAAATTTAACCGTGCAATAAAGTGGAGGGTCCCGACCTAGCTGGGATGTGTGTGAGTGTGTGTGTGTGTGTGTGTAAGGTCATCCCTGGGGAAGCTTCCTCTCCTCAGAAGTCCTTAAGAATGAGTGACAGCTACCCAGGTGAGGAGGAAGGGAAGGGCATTCTGGGTACCAGGAACAGTAAGACAAAAGGTGTTGAGGGAAGAGAGAGCAGGGCCAGTTTGAAGGCCCAGGAAAAGGCTGGCAGGCGGTTCCAAGGTGAGTCGGGAGCGAGAGCTGGAGGGATGAGGCTGAGTGAGGAATGGGGGAAGCCTGTGGCAAGAGCAGAGCTGGAAGGTAGAGCAGGGAAGGCAGAGGAATCTGTAGTAGCCATCGGTGTCTGATTAGCATATTCATGACATGCTGCCCTGATGAATATGCTAATTAGCCCAGGGAGGGGTGTATGGGGGTCTTTCACCCTCCAGAGGGTCTTTCCTCTGTGGCAGAGGGGGGCCTAAGTTCCCAACACTCTCTCCTTCTGGGAATGGAGCCCCTAGTAGGAGTGGGGTGTGGGACTCCCACACCCCCAATATCAGCTCCTCCCTTCTCCTGGTTGTCTGCCAGTCCCTGCACCCCTCCCTCTCTCAGGAAATTCTGGATTTTCCAGAAGTGGGGATGATATGGAAGAGGAATGTCCCTGGGACACCCCTCACACATTGAGGACTAGGCCCCATCCTGTGATTCGTCTGCAGGTGGCTGGTTTCACAGGAGCAGAGGCAGGGTGAGCAGGGCCTCAGTGACTTGCCCTCCCAGGGGCACATGGTGTGGGGTGGCAGAGCGCAGGGAGGAAGCCACCAGCCCCAGGGCACAGGCCTCCAGCCTAGGTCAGAGGTCTCCACTGGTCTCCGTGTGCTTTAGTCCTGGTGGTCACAAAAGTGGCCGCAGCACCAGATCAGAGATATTGGTTGGACCCCAGCCCTGTCCCCACCCCAGGCTGTGAGTCCGGGGGTAGGGGTGTTGGGGGAGGTGGAGAGGACTGAAAACTGTGAGAAGGGGAAGATGCTGCTTTCCAGACCTGGGACTCCAGATGGTCCCTACAGCTAGGCCTGGACCTGAGGGGGCCGTCAGGAGGCTGGATGGTAAGGGGGCAAGGTGGGGGTGGAGGGGTGGTCAGGAGCCAAAGTGCTTCAGTGCAGGTGCTGCCATCCAGTGGGTGGAGGGGGTGGCATGATTAGCTGTCACTGAAGTGGTGAGTCAGGCACCACTCTTAGCTTTCAGGCAGCTCCGGGGGGTGAAGGGGGAGGGGGCGTGGCCAAGGTCACATGGGGGCAGTTTGGGCCAAGCCTCCTGAGCACCTTCCCTTCCCCCACACCCAGGCTCTTCCTCGTGGAAACAGAGCTCAGGAGGACACTCTGAGGAGAGCCGGGAGGCACTTCCGTCAGCTTCCTTACACAGAGCCTCTGGAAACAGGCCTGGAGAGGAGCACTCTCGCCCTTGCTCAGTCCTCTGCCTACACCGTTCTCTCTTCTGGTCCTCGAGCACTGCACCAAGCTGCTCCCCACCTCAGGGCTTTAGCTTGGCTGTCCCTTCTGCCCGAATGCTCCCCAGTTTTTATCAGCTTGCCGTCCATTTCCCAGGGGCCTCCTGCAGCCCCGTTTTACGGGCGTTGTCTCTCACCCTTGCTAGCAGGTTGCCGTGAGTTCAGAGTCATCGGGCTTGTTCAGAGCTCTAACCCAGCGCCTGGCGTAGCACAACGATGACTGTAAGAATACCAGGCACTTACTGAGCACATACTGTGTGCCAGGTACAGAGCATCCACTCCCATAGGCTTTTGATCCATCGCTCCCATTTTAGAGATGAGGAGTCACTCCTGCAGGAAGGAGGCAGTTTGGTCTCCGGCAGTCTGTCCAGAGCCTTCATTTCCATCTAGGCCCTGCCCCCTCACTCCCTCTACTCTAATGCACACAGTGGGCGCACACAGTAGGCACTTGGTAAGTATTGGTGGAGCGAATATACGGGAGGACAGGCTTCTCCAGGGATAACTGGACATTGAGGGAAGAGCCAGCCTATCACCCCAGCTTGCACCTTCCAGCATTACCAGACGCCGATGGGCATCTTCCTCGGCACCCAGTGGGCACCCCAGCAGCCTCCACCTTCCTGCTGCACAGGCTCAGCTCCCTGAGACACATCATTCAGCTTTCTCCTCATTTCTTTGCACTGACTGAAGAGTGGGAACAGAGGCAGCCTGTTGGATCGGGGCTTCAGGGCGAGAGCTTTAATTTCCCAGGAGCCCCATGCTTCCCAGAAGCAGACCCCTGAGGTCATCAGAGGGGGCAGGCGCAGCAGCCAGCTGGGGTCTTCCCAGGGTTGGGTGGAGCTGACTGCTGGATCAGCCCCGACACCTTCTCCCTGGGCTGGGGTCTCCCTGGTGAAAGGAGCAAAGACCAGAAGCTTTACTCCCCACACTTGCTGTGTGACCTTGGGTGAATTCCTCCTCCTCTCTGCACCTAAGACCCCTCTTTGATTAAGTGGGCTGAGTCTCTTTATATACCGTGAGGACATGGGAAGCTGAGGGGCTATTTGTTGACGGAACTCAGAAGGGAATAGACAGAGTAAGCTGGTGGCACGGCTGAGTGGGGACTGGTTGGGGCCAGGGGAGTCTGTCAGGAGCTGGGGCCTCAGCCCGGCAGCCTCTTCAGCCTTGAAGGCCAGGCCCAGCTCCTGCTGAAGCCACCCTGTGACAGCCTCAGTGCCACCGATGTTGACTGATGGCCACAACATGCCCGTGCTCCAGCAGCTGACCTGCTTGACGGAATCAGCTGTGATTTATAGGACTGTCTCCTCAGGAAGCAACTGTCTGAGCTAAGAGAACCTCGGAGACAGGGGCCGATGTGGGGCGGGGCCTGGATAGAGGCAGCCGAAGCCAACTGCAAGGTCTCAGAGATGGACTCCTCTGACCCATGGGCCTCATGGGGAAACTGACATGCCTAGGGCCACTCAGCAGAGGGATTCCTCAGTGTCTGGGCTTGTGACTTGGCCACTTGCAGCCTAAGAGGCATGCCCCACACTGCCCGGCACACACATTTTGTGCTCCTATAATTTGCCTGCAGAGAGACTTCTTCCAACAGGCAGCGGAGACCGAGGCCAGAGCCAGCGTGCAGTGCTGGGAGGGGCTTTAGGCTTCAGGATGGCCAGGGCAGGCCTCTCAGAGGAGGCGGCATTTGTGCTAAGCCCTGAGGGATGAGAGGGAGAGGGAGCTGGGTGGGGGGACCAGCAGGGGCATGAGCTCAAAGGGGAGACAGAGGCTTTTGCGATCAGAGAAGAGCAAAGAGGGCAGGGTGGCTGCTGAGACCAAGCGAGGGTGAGGCTGGTGAAGGGAGCAGAGGCTGATTAGACCCCCAGCAGTCTTGTGGATCCCACCTGGGGTTTGGACCCTTTCCAAAGCGCTCGGGGAAGGCTCTAGAGGTGTGCCAGTGGCTCTGCTCTACATTATCCAACCACCCCTCCCACCTCTATGTGAAAGTGAATGGGAGGAGCACACAGGGAAACGGAGGGCTCAAGGCAAAGCTGGCCAAGGAAGACCCAACCCTGGAGCTGGGATTTGTCCTTGGGGTTCTACTTTAAGGCTCACACCCACTGTGGACAGTGACCAATCTAATATCTCAAAACCTGTTCCAATCCAGGATCCCCTTGACACCCCACACCAGGGCCTGGGAACCCCATTTCGTAGGCATGTCACCACATCAGACCAACTCTGTGACTTGCTCAAGGTCACGCAGCTTAGAAGGAGCAGAACTGGCATGGGAAGCCAGGCTGCCGGGTTCCACCACTCTTTGAGTCCTCGCTTGCCCCTTATCTCCCACCTGAGATCAAAGCTGTACCTCATCAAGGGGAGAAAGGGGGTTTTGAGACTGCCAGGAGCCCCCTGTTGGGCGGATTGGAATTATATCTGCATGCATGTGCGCACGTGCGCGTGCTCCACTCAGCGGGAAATTTGGGACAGGAGCAGCTCGGGTGTGTGCCCGGGCGTTTTCTTCACTGGGAAAAACCAGGCCAGAGCTGGAGGGGCCCCAGCAGCACTGCCCCAGCCCCGCCCTCGCCCTGGCACTCAGATACCTGCTGGCAAGGGCACTGGAAGGCACTGGGTGGCCACTGGCCCATGGCTGCAGCTGACTACACTGTTTGTGGACCACTTCAGTTTCTGCCTTTGACAGAGGACCCTCCTGCAGGGTAAAGGGATCACCGTGGAGGAAGCTGCTTGCCTGCCTCAGGTGTGAGGGAATCTCACCCTGCCATGGGAGGAGGTCAGCACTGGGAGATGAGACCCTGGGTTTCCTGGGTGACTTGTGGTAAGTCAGGCCCCTCTCTGGTCCTTAGTTGCCCTATCTGGACAGTGGGAGTGGGGTTGGACAGATTCAGTGATTTCAGATGTTCACTGGAGCCCTGGCTGGTGTGGCGTAGGGGATTGAGTGCCTGCCTGCGAACCAAAAGATTGCCAGTTCGATTCCCAGTGAGGGCACATGCCTGGGTTGTGGGCCAGGTCACCAGCTGGGAGTATGCAAGGGGCAACTGATCTATATATCTCTTGCACATTGCTGTTTTTCTTCCTCTTTTTCTCCCTCCTTTCCCTTCTCTCTAAAACTAAATAAATAAAAATCTTTTAAAAAAAGATTCATTGGAATCTCTGCTCCCAGTTCATTAGTATGTGATCTTGGGCAACTAACTTCATTTCTCTGAGCCTCAGAATACTCATCTGCATTTATATATGCATATGCATTTTCATACTTTGTTTACTGGACTTGCTGAGTAGAAGCAGGTATCTCTTGGAAGAGCAGGCACACAGCAGGCACCCAATCACAGTTAGCCTCTCGAAATAATAACAAGTACACAGTCTAACAATAATAGCTGGCGTTCATTGGACCTCTCCACACACCACATACTGCGTTCACTCTTCACTACAGACCCATGAGGTCAGAATGGCTTGTCCCCATTTTACATTGAGGGAATAGAGGCACAGAGAGGCAAAGGGCCAGGCCAGGGTCACACTGCTGCGAAGTGTGGAGCTGAACTGGTCATGACCAGTTCCCCAAGTACTGGTCATGCCTGTCCCCAAGTACTAATCTTCCTGAATTCCCAGCCCCCAGAAGAGCTTGCTCCTAGAAGTGTTTGCGAAGGAGATCCCAGTCTCGGGAGCCCCGCTTGGTTTCAGCACCACGGACAGCACTGTGTGGCCTCCTGGCTGGTGCTGAGGGGCTAAGGGAAGAGAACTGAGCCTCAGCTGTGCCTGAGGACCTGTATGGCAGGTTATTTTCAGGGGAGTAGGACCCTTTACCTCATTTTCATGATGTGGAGACAGCAGGGCTCTGGATGAGCCAGCAGAGGGGTCCACCCTTTTCCCTGACTCAGGGAGTCTGCTGGACACAGAGGACCTTCCTCGTGGGAGGAAAGGAGCCAAGGCACCACATCTGTGTCCCAGCATCACCACGCACCATTGTCACCATGGCAACAGTGGAAGATGCACTTCTAAAGTGCTGGCTGCAGGAACCCCAGGCTGACTTGGCCTGGGGAAGCCCAGGGGCTGAGTTTGAAGGGGCCTAGGGTCACCACTTGCTCAGCTCTCCTTCCAGCCCATTGTACAAATGGGGAAACTGAGGCTCAGAGAAAGGAGGACTGGATTCCTGGGATATACAAGCTGGAAGGTTCCCAGGGATCAACTGTTCTATTGCTCCATTATATAGATGAGAAAACTGAGTCAAAGGGACCATCCTCAGGGAGACCTGCAACAGGTACCCTCTGCACTTGTCTTCTAGAGGAATCACTTCATTTCTTTCCTCACACACACCATAACGTGAACATATGTGTTCTTTGTGTGTTTGGTCTCTTCCGTGCTGGGAGATGAACAGGGCCAGGACTATGGGTTCACAGCCAGGTCCCAGTGCTGGTGTGTATCCCAGGGTTTGGTGGTCAGAGTATGGGCTCTGAGGCCAGTTAGCCTGGTTTCAAATCCCAGCTCAATCACTTACTGGTTCTGAAACCTGAGGTAGGTCACATGTCCCCTCTGAGGCTCAGTTTCTTCATCTGTGAAATGGAGAGAATGATGGCACCTGCCTCATAGACTTATTATTTGCTCAGGTAGCACGAGCACTGCGTCTGAGAGTGGTGAGTGCAAGCCAATGTCAAGCTGCTGTCTTTGTCAGCAGTGGATGGGTGCTTGACTAACGGTGGATGAATGAGCAGAGCCACCCATTAGTACGGGCTTTCCTTCAGGACATTAGGGGCAGCCGTCTCCTGAGTCTGTCACAGGTTTTTCATTCCAGTAGATATTTACTCTCCTGACTTGTCCAGGGCCTTGAACTTTAGCACACATTGAAATCCCTTGGAGGGACTGGATGATACAGATTCCTGGCCCCACAAGACCCCTGGGATCCAGCCCTCTGTGGGCAGAGTCCAGGGTCTGCGTCATTATGGGTGCCCATGCTTGTCATCGGTAGGTGGAGCCATGGCTGCCTCGAGGAGTTCGGTGATGGGCCTAGTGAACTGGTGAGGCAACCCTGTTTACCCTCAGCAGGATCTTGGGCCTCGCTCCACAGGTGCTGGGAGCCTGAGCAAGGTGCTGGGCCCAGGGGAGGGGAAGATGAACCCCAAGAAGAAGGCCTCCTGGAAGCACTAGTGTTTCAGCCAGACCTTGAAGAGTGGGGAGCATTTTACCCCACTGAGATTAACAGATGGCATTGTGGATGGGGGAGCAGCACGCACAGAGCGGTGGAGGCAGGAAAAACAGGTTGTGCCTGGTGTGTGGTGTGGGATGAGCTAGTAGATGGTGTATGCAGAGAAGTAGGTGAGTTTATCGGGATTGCCAAGGGCCTCAAATGGTATGTCTTACACGAGGCCCTTCCTTCCAGTTTCCCTTCCATCGCTTGAAGGTCTTAGGACCCATTTGCTCTACTTCCAGACCCCAATTATCTCCCTCCCCAGTTCTTTCCCACCCACTTCTCTCCTCTTAAAACCCTTCATACCCTGACCTTGAAATCTGTTCTCATGAAATGAATCTTCACTGACATCACAGTAGCCCAAAATGGGATGACTTGGTGGAGATGGGGACCTGGGGGTGGGGACGTGTGTTGTAACAGGGGCTTTCAGAACCCAAGGCAGGGGCGCCAGTGGTGGAAGCTCAGGTGTGATGTACCAGGGGGAGCCAGGGCGGCCGTGGTACCTTTCCATGGCTCACTGTGAGGATAAAAAGGGACAATAGATATCATGTTCATCACTCATCGTGTCACATAGTAGGTGATCATTAAATAATGTGCCCACATGTCATGATTTCCCCAGGTCAGTTCTGGAGTAGTTATTAACAGCTTTCCTTTGGCTTTATAAGTGTCCTGGTTTGGATGACGAAGTTTATGTGGCCATTGTGTCAATAAATAACAGCTATTTCTTGGGAAGCTGAATTCCGCAAGGTAATTCTGGGAAAGCAGCATCCCCAGGAGATGGGCTGCCTTCCCCACACTGACGTCCTCCCCACCCCAGCCTCACATTCCAGCCCCTGGAGGAACAGCCCCAGTCAGCACAGCAGTGCTCGCACCAGCCCCTCATCCCCATGGGCTCCCAAGCAAGCGAGGGCCCCAGCATCTCACAGTTGCCGCAATTTCAGCCTGTGGATCCCGGGTGGCTGCTTGATTTCCCCAGACGTGTCCCTAGAGAAGATGCCTGGGGACAGGAAAGTGCTCTACACAGGGAGGCAGGAGGCTGGCAGATGCCCAGGCCGGTTAGTCCCCTCACTCAGCTTGGCCTTGGGCCTGTCTGGCCCCGCCATGCTCCTGACACCAGTTCGTGTGTGCTGGAGAGACAGTCCCCTTGTGGATGCTGGGGCACAAAGGAAGCAGTAGGTGAGTACCTCAGGGGGCTGCGGGAGGCGGGAGGAAGCACCTGGGTCACAGTGAGGGCAGTCCCTCCTGGCAGGGTGACCTCCTTCAATATCATCCACCCTCCTGGCCCCGGGGACATTCCCTCCCCCTGCCTTGCAGCTGCCCCACTGACCTTCCTGAGACTCAGAATTCAACTCTCTCAGAAACCTGGATTTGCAGGTGCTTGTTAAGAACCGTGCACCTCACTTTCCTGGTCTATAAGTGGGCCTGATGTTCCTCTTCTGTTGTTTCTGTGGGGGAGAGTCACGTGGCATGACTGCTGACAAGGGGCTTGTCCACTGTACCAGCAGGCGACACCCCTTTGTTTCCACAAGCGTCGGCACAGGCCTTTGCACACAGTAGGTGTGCAGTGAGTGCTTTCTAGCACATGGCCGGCAGGTGATGTGTGCTGAGGGGTGCTGTCTTCCCCTTGCAGAGGCCAGAGGAGAACACACTCACTGCCCAACTCCTCCTCCTTTGCTCTGAGGCCTCGGCTGCCTCCAGAGGCTGGTCTTGAGTGAGTGGGGACGGGGCGTGGGGCACTGTTCCTGCCACCCAGTGACCCTACCCTGCTTGTCAGCACCATGAGTTCATAACTCAGGAGTCCTGAAGGCCTGAGGGGTCAGATGCCAGGCAGGGCAGCTAGATTGGGGTGGGGTGGGGTGGGGCATTCTGTGGGCCCAACAGATGGAAGTTTTAATCCCAACTCTAACTCATGTTGGCTGTCTGACCTCAGGCAATTAATTTCACCTCTCTAAGCTCTCAGTTTTCTGTCTGTAAAATAGGGACAATAGAAGAGTTCACAAAATTGGGGGGACCCAGTGCCTGGCACAGAGGGGTGAGTAGCACCTGTTACTGCCACTGGGATTAGCTGGTGGGCTGGACCTGGCATGTCATTGTAATGATGCTGGAAATGGCAGACCCCCTACGAGACAATAGGGGAGGTGCTAGGTCTCATTCTTTCATTTACTCAACAAATATTTATTGAGCACCTACTATGGCCCAGTCACTAGGCTGGGGGCTGTGGAAAAGTGTCTTCCTGCCTGGGCTTGCTTTAGGGATAGGGCTTATCTGAACCAGCCAGGAGGTACAATGTAGTTCACTGTCAGGTGGTGATGCATGCTGCAAAGCAGGCCAAGAGGATGGGGTAGAGAGTGAAGTCAAGTGCAGCCAGGGGGTTTGGGTCCAGATCCAAGACAGCCTCTCTGAGGAGGTGATGTTTGACAGAGACCTCAAGGAAACGAGGGCAGGAGCCATGCGGATAATCTGAGGACAACAGGTGCAAAGGGCCTGGGGTGGGAATGGTTATGACTAAAGAACAGCTGGGAATCCAGTGTGGAGGGGACAGAGGGCTTGGTGGGGAGAGAGGTGGGAGGTGAAGTCTGGGGGCCGCCTGGCACAGTCTGTGTGGGGCCCTCACTCTGGGTGAGATGTGAGTGTCACAGGCCTTTGAGCAGGGACTTGCGTCTCTACAGGACCCTCTGGCTGCTGCGTGGAAACCAGGCTGAAGGGATCAAAGGCAGAGACGGGGAGGCCAAGGGGAGGCACTGCTCTGGTGTGGGAGAGAGATGGTGATGGCTGGACCAGGGGGCTGGGGTGGAGTGGCGAGGGATAGTTGGATTCTGGAGACGTTTTGAAGGTACAACAGCAGGATTTCCGGGTGGACTGACTGAAGAGAGGGAGACCGGGAGAGAGGGAGACCGGGAGAGAGGGAGAGAGGAGCAAGGAGAAAAGACAGACAGAGGAGTTAGTCCACAACCTGAATGAGGTCACCAGTGTTGGCAGAAAGGGTACGGACCCAGGGCCCTCATGGTCACTTCAGGGAACAACATTTGGGAGACTGGAAATATGCGTGGTGAACTGAATATCAGAATGTAGGTCTCAGTTATAAATATGACATAACATAACATAAAGACATAAAGAAGAATAAAGCCTTTTCTGTCATAAACCCTAATGGAAGGGGCCGCAGAAATGAGCTGGGGAGTCAGGAGGCCCCGGTTCCATACTGGCTCCCCGTGGCTGTTGGGTGGACTTGCCTGGGTGCCCACCCGCCCTGGGCCTCCCGTTCCTTTTGGAAGATCTGGTTCTGACTTCGATGGGTCATCCTTCAGGCCTCTCCCTGGAGTCTCTGGGGGACCTGCAGGTGTGGAAGTCAGGGAGTGGGAAGGCAGGGGTCCTGGTGAGCTCAGACCTGAGCTGCTTTCCTGGAGGGGTTTGCAGACAGAGCAGCTGTGGCTGAGAGGAGAGACCCATGTGGGTCCCCGTGCTACCATTCTGCCCTGCGGCAGCTCCTGCTGGGGTGACTGAGAAGGGGTGGTTCCTGAAGGGGGCACAGTGACCTCAAGCTGGGCCTTTGTCCCGGCAAAGCAGCTGAGCCAGCACCTGAGCTCGGCTTGGCTGTATTTCCCAGGTGCAGCTCCTCCAGGGCCCAGCCTGATAGAGGAGGTCCCTTCTGCCTCCCTGCAACCATGCCTTCCACTGCATTTCCACTGTAGAGGGAAGTATCTCCAGTAAACCCCCGGTCACACGACTCAGCACATGGCAGTGATGAGGGGCCTAAGAGCTCATTGTACAGCCAGGGAAACTGAGGCCTTGTATGGCAGAGACTTGCCCTGACCACAGGAGCTGAAGCTCAAACCTGGGACCACTGCTTTGCCATTCAGGGCTCTGTCCTCTCCAACCCAACTCCTCCTGCCACTTTCCTTTGTTTTCCATACCCTTTGTCAAGGTTCGGTAGGGAAAAGGGAGAAAGCTCTTGAGGCAGGCTGACCTGGGTACTGAACGTACTTCTGCCACTCCCTTGCTGTGTGACCCTAGGTGAGCTGCTCAACCTCTCTGAGTCTCAGTCTCCTTATCAGCCAATGGATGTAATGACGACAGTATGTTGGGCCTGTGGGGAGGACCAAACTGGACACTCTTTGTAGAACTGGACCAACCGGCGGCATCCCTTGACAGGTGCCAGCCTCATCTGGGTCACCCAGTGGGAGGAGAAGACATCCAGAATGTAAGTGAAGGTCATGCCGAGAGCGTTTCCACCCGATGCCGTGCTCAGAGAGATCACACAAAGCACACACAGGATCTGTCTCAGAGGGCCCAGGCCCCTGAACTGTGTCTGGAGAAAAGGCCGGAAGTCCAGTGCCTGGGAGGCTGGGAGCCACCCACTGTGCTCCATTCAATGTCTCCTTTTCCATGCCCAGCCTGGCCCTGGGTGCTGGGACCTTGTGATGCAGCCACCACTGTCCTAGTTAGTGGGCAGTGGCCCCGGGCAGGTCAGAGCCAGCCCCCAAGTGAACGGTCTCCCCAGTGTGAGTAGCGGCTCACTGGGGCGTGGCAGCACCGGCATCAGGGAGGCTGCCTGGTTCCAGGAGGTTCCAGGAGCATGTGACAGATCTGGGAGTGCCTGCATCTGCCCCCACACTGCGGTGTCTCCTTCCCTTCCCAGCTACATCAATCGAGAGTGCAGACCGTACCCACCACCTCCACTTACTCCTGAACCCACTGCTTCTGCCTTTTGTTTCCACACTGCCCGTAGCTGCCCCACTCCCTCCTTCTCTTCCCAGCTGAGCTGCTCAGGGGTGGGTTATGCTCACTGACTCCAGTTACTCCTCACGCACCACAACCTGCATCTCACCCCATCCCTCTGTGGTCCTTGTTTTCCCCAAGGCCACCAGGACCTCCTTGGTTCATCTTGGTCCTCACCTCCCCCAGGCTCTGGGTGATGGTACAGGCCCCTGACCACCCCTCCAACAGCTCGCTGGAGCACTGATAGCCCCCGCCTTTCTGGCGGCTCCATCTCACCACCTTTGCTGGTTTTCTCCTCCTCTGTCATTCCATTAAGTGTTTGTCTTTCCCAGGGTATTATTGTCTTGGCTGCCTTTTCTTCTCAGACCACGCCCTCTCTAGGACTCGTCATCTGCCACTGCTTCAACATCCTGGTGAACACCCACAGTCCCCAAACCGCCAGCTCCATCCTTGGCTTTTCCCCAGAGCTCTCACGTATGGCATTACTTATGTACCAGAAGCATCTTACTCAGCATGTCCAAAGTGATCTCAGCATTCTCACCCAGGCCTGTCCCTGCCACTCTGTCCCCTGGCTAGTGAGGGGCACCATCGTCCTCTGCATGGACCCTGATGGCTATGCCCCAGCATCCCCTTGCCTCCTTTTTAAATAATAGCTTTCTTGGGATATAGTTTATGCACCAGAAAGTTCACTTATTTTAAGTATTCATTTGAGTTTTAATAAATTTATACAGTTGTGCAACCGACACCTCAATCCAAAAGTTTCCTTGTGCGCATCTGTAGTTAGTCCTCACTCAACCCCAGGCCCCAGACAGCCACTGATCTGATTTGCTTTTTCTAGAAAGTACATATAAATGGTAACATACAACATGTAGTCTTTGTGTCTAGCTTCTTCCGCTCAGCAATTATTTTTTCTGCTCACCTATGTCATTGTATGTATCAGTGCTTCATTTCTCCTGGTGCTGAATTTTATGGAGATAGTAGAACATTTTGTTTATCTGTTCACTAGGCATTTGGATGTGGGGCTATTGTGGATAATGCTGCTATGAACATCCACATACAGGTCTTCATGGGGACATATGCTTTTGTTTGTCTTGCATTCCTCCCTCGTTTCTACCATCCTACCAAACCCTGATTTCCACTGGGGAGCCATGTGGCCCCAGGGAACTGACTCTTCTTCCTCTACTCAGGGATTGAGCGTGTGACCCTAGTTAAGTTAATCAGTGTGTTCCATTCCCCAGGCATGATGATTGGTTCTTGGATAGGCATGTGACATAAGCAAGTCCAATCAGAGTGACTCTTAGGAAGAGACGCCCTTCCTCATGCCCTCATGCTGTTTTTTGCCAGGAATGGCTGCAGCCACTTTGTGTGCATGCAGGAAGCCAGAGTTAGAATGGAGCTGACGTGGAGAAGGGCTGGGATGAGAAAACAGCAAAACAGAGCTGACACCCTGATTGAACTGTGCCTGAAGTCCACCAAAATTCTGGATTTTTTTCAGTTATAGGTTAATTGATTCACTTTATTGTTACAGCCAACTTAAGATGCATTTCTTGTTATTATTGGTGACAGCCCAGGGACCAGCAGACTATGGCCATGGCCTGCCTGTCCTTATAAAAAATTTTGTTGGAACACAGCCCCGCCCATCCACTTATGTATTTCTCTGGCAGCTTTGGAGCACTGAATGGCCTGCAAGCCTAAAATACTTACCATTGGGCTTTTAAGAAAAAAGTTTGCCAAAAGGTTGGTACTTTAGTCCTCCCCTACCCTTATCCACAGTTTTGCTTTCTGCGGTTTTAGCTACCCATGGCCAACCATAGAAAATGGTACATGAAAAATTCCAGAAATAACAGTTTGTAAGTTTCGAGTTGCACAATGAAACCTCGTCCTGTCCTGCTTTGTCCCACCAGGGTCCTGAACCTTCCCTTTGTCCTGCATCCCCATGCTGTGTATACTGCCCGTCTACCAGTCACTTAGTAGCCGTCTCTGTTACAATCAACTGTCCCAGTATCTCAGTGCTCCTGTCGGAGTGGCCCCTATTTTACCCAACAATGGCCCCGAAGCACAGTAGTGAGGCTGGCGATTCTGACATGCCAAAGGGAAGCTGTAAAGCGCCTCCTTTAAGTGAAAAAATGAGTACAGTACAATAAGATATTTTGAAAAAGAGACCACATTCACTTAACTTTTATTACAGAATATTATTATAATTCCTTTATTTTATTATGAATTACCGTTAATCTTTTATTGTGCCCAATTTACAAATTAACTTTTATCGCAGGTATGTATGTACAGGAAAAGAACATACATATGTAGGGTTTGGTACTGCTTGTGGTCTCAGGCACCCACTGAGGGTTTTGGCACGCACTCCCAAGGGTGAGGGGACTCCTGTGTTCACTGTGTCTCCCAGTCCCATGGAGCAGGAATCTGGGAGTCGCCTTTGCCTGCCTTTATCTCTTCCTCCACATCTGATCTCCCAAGTCCTGAACCTACCTGTACCCCATCCCCCACCCCAGTGCCCCTGCCCTGGTAGCCTGCAGTCAGCTCTCACCTGGACCACAGCACCACCGCTAGGCTGCCCCCAGAGCTGCTTGTAATCTTTCTCTGACTCCAACTTGACTAAGCTCTTGACTCCCCTCCCAAGGTAAAGGCCGCACTCCCTGGATGGACTTGCGGGACCCTCAGGATGGAGCCTCCACCTGTGATTCCAGCCCTGTCTTCCCTTCTGTCCATTCTCCTCACCTCCAGAGCCCACAGGCCAGCTCTCCACCTGCTCAGAATTCCTCACAGTTCCCCAAACATGGCACTTTGTCCCTCTTCTCTGCTCCAGTGCCCTTCCCAACTCTGTGCACCTGGTGGACTCCTGTGCATCCTGCAAGGCCCAGTCAGAGCCTCCCCTCCTTTTTGATATTTCCCTAATTCCCCAGACTGCTCAGGGCTCCCGTGGGCCCCTGGGCTTCCCTCCAGGGCAGTGTCCATCACCTTGGGCTGCCGTGTCTGTTTGCATATTTGCCACCCCCACTGAGTAATTCTTTTTGCCTTCCACGTGGCCTGACTTGAGGTGTGCACAGAGTAGGGGCTCAAGAAATGTTAATTTGTGGGGCACAGACTAGGGGCTCCCTGCCTTCTGCTCCAAAGCCACTGTAAGGAATCAGAGGGGCTCCAGACTTTGGCAAGGGAGGGCTTGATGACATTAACAAGGGGAGATGGAAGGGCTGCAGCTTCCTCCGCCCCCAGGCAGGAGTGCCTTCAGGAAGTGCAGAGAAATGCCTTCCAAGAAGGACAAAATGGACCAAGCTGGAGATTGGAGAAGGATTCAGAGAAAGGAAAAGTAGGGCAGGTGAGAGTAGGCCGCTGCAGTGGCCTCGAGAGTGCGGAATAGAAATGAAGGGATTATGGGGAAATGTCATTAAATGAAGATCTTCCGTGGCCTCCGGAAATCAGAGGGCCAGCTGAGAGGAGGCCAGATGGCCAGTGAGGGGGCTGCTGGGTCCTGTCAGACTGCAGAAGGTTTAGGGATTTACAAGACTGGCTCTGTGGAGGATTTGGGGAACATCTGATTTCCAAGTCCTCGGATGAAACAAATTTGGACACCAGCTGACTGGGTCCTGGATAAACCTTCCCAAGAAGCATGTGTGGGCGGATCCAGGGGATCCCTGGCCTCGGAGGCCAAGCCAACTCTGCCCTCACCCAATATGGGGGTGTCAGCTCAGAGCTGCAGCCTGCACTGCCATTCCAGGAGTGTGTGCTCATGTGAGTCCAGTGCACAGAAAACCCGAGACCAGGCCACGTCCAAACTCTGTCACTGGGCTATCTTGACAGGCAAATGAGACAGCAGCTATGAAAGGACCATATACACTGTAAAGTTCTGTGGCCCCGTGTCAATGTCTCCTCCTCTGTGTGGCCATCCTGGACTCCCCCTGCTGAGCTGGCCACCCTGTCCACCCCCAGGTTCCCAGACTGTGTATAAACCTCGTCCTGGCGCCCATCAGCTGTCACAGACCCTAATGTAGGACATTCCCCCCCACCCGACTGAGCTCCTTGGGGGCAGGGACAAGCGCATCAGCCTTCCACATCTTGCTCGGTGCCTGGCACAGAGCAGGAGTTTGGCAGCTAGTTCTTGAATGACCTTGAATTGTAAAAAAGCAATTAACTCATGGGTGCTGAATAGCCTCTGTTGATCAAAGGAAGGACCAGGTGGTACATGGTCGGAATCTTTCCACAAAATGGCAAAAGGTTTTGTGAGTCGTGGCTCAAAAAGCGTGAGCATTTGGAAGTGAGGTCTCGGGGTTGAGAATCTTAAAAGCTGTCTGGTCTTGCTGCTCGCTAATAGGGTAGCCACAAGCCACATGTGGCTATTTAAATTTCATTTCATTTAAAATTCAGGCCTTCAGTCGCACCAGGCACATTTCGGGTGCTCAGTAGCCACATGTGGCTCATGACCACAATTGGACGATGCAAATTAGGGCATTTCCATCCTTGCTCAGAGTCTTTGCAGACAGCACTGCTCGGGACTTGAAAATTCACATCCGCGTGTTATCCTGAGCCCTGGTAATTCGGGGGAGAGACATGGGACCCTGGAGTCTGACCAGCCAGGGTTTGAATCCCTGCTCTTCCATGTTCTTGTGCAGCCTGGAACAAAGGAAATACTGTCTTCCTGGGGCTCAGTGTTGTCATCTGCAGAATGGGTGACTATACACTGGCACAGAGCTGTGAGGGTTAGAGGACAAACCTGTGTCAAGAGCTTCTTGGCGTCCTGTGAGAGGAGCTGCAGTTATTCACAGGGCGGTGTCCCCAGAGCTGTCAGAGAGAGCAGACAGACTGCCTGCATCAGAAAGGACTTGAAACTTGGGGCTCAGATGCCCTTTACTCCTCAAAACTAGGGGCAGGGCTTGGCGAGTTCATCCAGGCCCTGGGGGCCGGTCTGGGGTGGTAAGGCGTGACTGGCTGGGAGCAGTTGGTAGGTGAGGACAAGGATGGAGCTGGTGGGTCAGGGGCTGGCCAGAGCCTGGGAAATCCTGGACAGGGGTGGAGGAAGCTTACTCCAGATTACCCGGATGCTGAGCAGGAGCTTTGCAGTCCAGAGTGGCATGCACTTTATGAATTGGGTTGGCCAGAAAGTTTGTTTCCTTTTTTCTGTACGATAGCTCTCGTGGTGCTTAGTTGTCTTGAACTTCATTCGGAACAGTTTTGTTAGATTGTATTGTGACAGCTGTCATATCTGTGTGCGTTAAAAAAAAACTTACCAAAATGGTGAATTTTTGTGCAGCCATTTTAATATTGAGGATGGAAGAAAAATATACAACATTTTGGGCATACTATGCTTTATTATTTCAAGAAAGGTAAAAAGACAATTGAAATGCAGAAAAAGATTTTCACAGTGTATGGGGAAGGTGCTGTGACTGATCAAATGTGTCAAATGTGGTTTGCGAAGTTTCTTTGTACTGTTGATATTTTGGCCAAATAACTCTTTGCTGTGGGGCTATGGAGGATGTTTAGCAGCACCCCTGGCCTCTACCCACTAGAAGCCAATAGTGGGAGATAGCTGACACACTCAAAATATCCAAATCAATAAAGTTATTGGTGAAAACTAAAAGTGCGTCTCTTATTTTACAGAAAAAACTAAACGGACTTTTTGGCCAACCCAATAAAACTCTCTGCTGTCTACTAGCTGACTAGAGCATATTAATTAATAATAAATATAAGGACTAACAGCAACTACATTTACTGAGCATTTTCTATACACCAGGCACTGTGCGAAGAGACATGATATATACATGTATTAGTTCATTTTGTACTTTGTAACAGGTATATTATTATTCCCATCTTATAGGCAGGGAGCACTGAGGTCATTCGTTCAGGGCCACACAGCTACAAGGTGGTGGAGCTGGAGTCCACCAGGGCCCACACTTTAGATAAAGTCCAAAGTCCTTTCTCACCTGTCCTGAAGGCCTCTGCAAAGCTGGCCTCAGTTGGCCCTTAAACCTTCACCTCTGTTACACTCCACCCATCTGGTCAAGTTCCTCAGACACGCAGGTGTCTCCTTGCTATTTCCATGCCCTTATTTATCCCTCAACCTAGATGCCCGCCCTTCCTCCCCTCCACCCTCCACAGATTCCTATTCACCCTTCGAGACCTAGTTCCAGCCTTGGCTAGTGTGGCTCAGTGGATTGAGTGCTGGCCTGAAAACTGAAAGGTCTCTGGTTCGATTCCCAGTCAGGGTCCCTACTTGGGAGCGTACGAGAGGCAACCAATTGATGTTTCTCTCCCTTTCTCCCTCCTTTACCCTCTCTCTAAAAAACAAATTTTAAAAATCTAAATAAATAAATACCCAGCCCCAGCGTGAGCCTCTTGAGGCCAAGGACTAGGTCTAAGACATTTTTGTGTCATAACGTCCAGCATGAGGTTTGGCACATTGGAGAGGCCTCAGTAAATTGTGGGTGGTGGACTGAAGGGTAGAGGAAGGAGGGAGTGGATGGTGAGTCTGGGTGAGTAGGTAGTTGGTGGATGGCTGGGAAAGCAAGTGGGTGGCTAGTGTGTCGGTGTTGCGGATGGCATGTGGGAATATGCGTGGCTTGTGCTCAGAAGCTCAGGAGGGATGAGGCCTGAACTGAGCACAGGCCAGTGGGAATGGAGAGAAACTGTGGTTTGAGACACATCAGTGAGGGGCAGGTATGGGGGAGAAGGTGATGAGCTCCACTTTGGATGTAGGGGAATGAGGGGCTTATGGAGGGAGATCTGGGAGACAGCAGGGTGTTGAGCCTCACCTGGGTTCAGGTGTGAGGCTGGGCTGCACAGAGAGACCTGGGGGGTCCACGTGGACTCAGGACAGAGGGCTAGAGGACCGGCCATCAGAGGAGGCAGAGGAACCACGGGCCCTAAGGCAGAAGATCCGGGAAGGACACAGCACAAGAGGTGAGGGCGCTGCCCCGTCAGGAACATCCTCAAATCGTTGCAGCTGGTGCATCTGGCAGCCAGTGCAGGCAGGAGCCTCGGTGCTGGAGGCTGAGACCAGCCTGGGGAGCAGTTACCCTGAGCGGGGAAAGTGCACAGCCAGGGGTAGGGAGCAGGAAACAAGCAGGTTTTGACCGTGGGCTCTGAGGCCCTCAGCTCCGCAGCAGTCAGCTGGAGAACGTGAGGCTCCACTTGTCACCCTGTCCCAGCTGGCACCTTGTGGCCCCGGCCTCCAGCATCTGGGAGGACTTGGGGGAATTTGGGAGCTGTGTTATGTTGAACAAGTCACCTGCCCTCTCTGGGCCTCAGTTGCCGCATATGAAAACCAGAGTCACTGCCACCTGCCTCCTTTGCTGAGAGGAGTGACCGAGATGCGGGGGTGCGAAAAGCCCCCAGTGTATGAATGTGTGAGGGAACCCCATAAACACTGGTTTTAAAAACTACTCTTTCATTTCAATTCAACTTCACAAATATTTATTGAGTTTAAAGGTAAACCCATTTTTGTAAATTAAATTTTTGTACAACCAATAATATCATTTTACCTGGGGAAGCTGCTTATTATTTGAGGAGCCCTGAGTCGAAGTCTTTTGAAAAGCTCCGGTTGCTTTGTTTTTTGAGTAATAGGGATTTTGACTTTTCAAGCTTGCAGAGTGAGGCTTTCATTTGCTCCACATGTGTTTTGAAAAGATCCTCCTGGCTGCTGCGTAGAAAATAGACTGAGGGAGGCAGCAGGGGGCCTGGGGAGGAGGCCTGTGCAATGGTCTGAACAAGAGATAGTGCTGACTGGGACGGGGTGGGGGTGACCCTGGGGATAAAAGAAAGGAGATCTGAGAGATGTTTAGGAAGGTTGAAAATGTAGGACATGGTCTTGGGTTTTACATGTGAGGGGGCGGGGAGGGAGAAGGAGGAAGGGGCATGGGAGCCTCCAGGCTTCTTGGTTACTGAAGAGAGAGAGCTGGTTCTGGGTACCAGGATAGGTAATGATGCAGGAGGGCGAGGTCCCCAGAGAAGGTCACAGACTGGGCCCTGGACACGTAGCATGTGAGGTGTCCGCAGAGTGGCGGCCCGAACTGGCAGCAGGAACTTGGCTACGTGGACCTGGAACTCCAGCTGGGCTGGAGGAGAAAATGTCGATGACAGGAAGGAGGGGAATGACACTTAGTCAATAACGATTTATTCCACAGTGAAAATATTTGTTGAGCAAAGTCTTCGCTGAGCACCTCCACAGGCCAGGTGCTGCGCTGGGCACTGGGGATCTGGCCATTCCACCGAAGAGACAAAACTCTCTGCCTTGTGGGGCTGACATTTCAGTGGGAGGGGCAGGCAATAATCAGAGTAGATTACGCATTTGCATACCCTGTTATATAGTGGCAGGTGCCAAGGAGAACAATACGGCAGGGAGGTACAGGCCCTGGGAATGTTAGGTGCAGTGGATGGGTGGGCGACGGGATCAGCTGATGTGGAGGCGGTGCTCCCTGAATGCATTTAGGCCTCACAACAACCGTATGAGGAATTACTCCCCTTTAGGAAATGAGCAACCGAGTCGCAGAGAAGTTAAAAACTTTCCCAAGGTCACCCAGCTATGTAACTGGCAGAGCCTGGATTTTACCACAAGCCCATGCTCGTCAGCAAAGAGTGTTAACCGCTGTGCTGAACTGCCTCTTGTTGACAAGGTCAGGTTTCACCCAAGATCAGAAGGCAGGAAGGGAGTAAGGCTCACGGACATCTGGGCACCAACATTCCACACGGAGAAGGAGCAGGGGCAGAGGCCTCAGGGCAGGAGCACAGCTGGTATATTTAAGGATCAGCACCAAGGCCCGTGTAGTGGGGGCAAAGGGAGTCAGCCAAGAGTAAAGGGGATACTCAGAGGCGGTGTCTCTTGGTGGTTCCTGCGGCGTCTGTAGGGCCGTCAGCTTTTACTCAAGGTGAGGTGAGGCCATGGAGGTTTAAGAGCAGAGGGACAGGATCTGGCTTGTGTTTTAACCTGCTTCCTCCGGTTTCTGTGTCAGGAGCAAAAGCAGAAGCAGAGACAAGGGAGGGCATGACTAATCCAGGCGAGAGATGATGACGGCTCAGTCCTCAGTGGTAGCAGCAGTGCAGGTGGCACATCAGCTTTTTGATACAATGTGAAGGTGGACGTGGTAGGAGTTGCTGACGCTTGGATACGGAGGGTGAGGGAAAGGGAGGCGTCGAGGATGACTCCAGGGTTTGGGCCTTAGTGATGGAAGGAGGGGGTTGCATCCACCAAGGCGGGGGCAGCTGTGGGAGGAGCCACTTCATAACTACTCACCTCTCCGTGTCCATTATCCCTTTAATCCCCTGGCTCCTCTCGGAAGTAGGCGTGTAGACTCTCAGGTTACATGACTTGCCCCGTTTCACCTGGCCGGAATGTGGTGGAGCCAGGGCCGGAAGCCAAGTGTGCACCACAGGGTTTGGAACTTCCATTCATTCCTTCAATTGGCAACTGTTTCTGGAGCACCTACTGTGTGCCAGGCACTGACTGCACTCAGTGTTGACAGTGATGACCACAGATGATGATCCCTGCCATCTGGAGCTCCCAGTCTGATGGACGAAGCAGGGTCAACCAATAATCATGGAAATGATTTCCTCATGTCAGCACAGTAAGTGGCCAGAAGGAGAAACAGATGGACCCTAGAAGCTAGGAAGCAGAGACCCGACCTAGCTGGGAGGTCAGGGAGGGCTTCCTGGAAGAGGTAAATGTGAAGTGCAAAGCCCTCTGGGATAGAGGCTCTGCGGGGGTGCGGGGGCTTCTTGGAAAATACTCCCTGGGCCATAGCGGAAGAACCCTGAGAGGACCACAGATGCCTAGAGAACAGCTAC
>PVKM010018977.1:0-24597 GCA_004027735.1 Carollia perspicillata | reverse complement strand
ACTCAAAATATTATGTATCCTCTTGGTTTCTGTAGGATCTGTAGTGCTGTTCCTCTCTCATTCCTGAAATTGGTAATTTGTGCTTTCTCTTTTTATTTGGTCAGCCTGGCTAAAGGGCTTGTCAATTTTATTGATCTTTTCGATGAACACCTTTTGGTTTCACTGATAGTCTTTACTCTTTTTTTTTGTTTGTTTGTGATTTCAATGATTTCTGCCCTTGATTATTTTCTTCCTGTTCGATTTGGATTTAATTTGTTCCTCTTTTCTAATTGTTAAAATACGCAGATTATTGATTGAAGACCTTTCTTCTTTTCTACTGTAAGCATCAAATAATATAAGTTTCTCCCTAAGTTTGCATCCCTTCAAATGTTGATGTTATATTTTCATTTTTATTCAGTTCAAAAGATTTTCCAATTTTCCTTGTAATTTCTTCATTGACCCATGATTTATATAGATGTGTTTGTTGTAAATTTCCAACTACTTGGAATTTTCCAGGTATTTTTCTGTGAAGTGATTTCTAGTCTATTTCTGTTTTGGTGAGGGACCATACTTTGTATTATTCTGATTCTTCTGTATTTATTTTATTATACCAAAAATGACCTAACTGAATGCTCCCATGTACTTGAAAAAAAAAAAGTATATTCTAGGCCCTGGCTGGTGTGGCTCAGTGGATTGAGCACGGGCCTATGAACCAGAGAGTCTATGGTTTGATTCCCAGTCAGGGCGCATGCCTGGGTTGTGGGCCAGGTCCCCAATAAGGGGTGCATGAAAGGCAACCGCATATTGATGTTTTTCTCCTTCTCTTTCTGCCACCCTTCCCCCTCTCTAAAATAAATAAATAAAGTCTACCTTCAAATAATATTATACAATTCATGTAGAATGTAAAAACATGAAAATAGTACCTCCCTGATTCTTCTCTTCCCCACTCTTAAAATTCTTCACATTTTACTTTTTTATGTTATTAACCCCAAAACATTGTTATTTGTATATTAAAAAAGCCAACTGTCTTTTACAGCAATGAAAATAAGAAAAAAAATGGCTTTATGATACCTTCATTTCAACCACTTCCAGGAATCTCATTTTGCGTGTGTGGGGCTGTGTTTCTGTCTGGAATCACATTCCTTCTGCTGGAGAGTTTCCTTTCCCATTTCTTGAGGTGTAGGAGCCTTGACAAGGAATTATCTTAGTTTTATCTTAAAGAGTCACTTTGAGCCTCACTTTGGGTAATCTCTGTGACCCATCTTCAAGTTCAATGACTCTTTCCACAGTTGTGTCAAATCTACCGATGAATCTCTCAAAAGCATTCTTTATCCCTGGTATGGTGTTTGATTATTTGTAGTATGTCCAATAGACTGTTTCTTACAGTTTTCATCTCTCCGCTGAAACTGACCATATGTTTGTGTAAGCTAGCCACAGTTCCACAAATACCTGAAGCACATTAATCATAGTTATTTTAAATTCCCTCTCTGGCAGTCCCAACACCTGAGTCATTTCTGAGTCCTTTTCTGTTAATTTCTTCTCTTGACAACATTTTGTTGTTGGCTGGTGGTAGTAAAGGTAAAGGTGGTAATGATGGTTTTTTGTTTTGCTTATTTTGTCTCAAAACTTTTGATTGAATCCTGAACAGAATTTTCAGGGCAACAAAGAAAAGGGTAAGCTTTTTCTTCTACTTTTAATTTAGGGGTTGAGTCCATAACGTCAGGAACTAAGCTGTTACTGGGTTTTGTTGCTGCCATGGTTACCTTGAGTATACTACAACCTTCAAATTTCCTCTAATTTTTCCTTTTAGTAGCACTGGTCGTGGTAGAGATGGTTTGCTGGAGGCTTTCTTTTTTCAATGATGCTGTTCTCTCCTCCGATTTAGGTATTCCCTGTGAACCTGTACCTAAGTAAGGCTGTCTCTCCATGCCCTTGCCTCTCCTCTAGTGGTTAACTACTGTGGTTAGTCATTTTGTGCTTTCTAGCCTGGTTGGGGAGTAGGGAAGGCAGTATCTCTGCTGTCCCAATTGAGCCAGGCTTACCCTGTGTCCCTGTCTATCAAGCTAACACTTTCTCAGTAATACCCTCCTTCCCCTAAGGATAGGAGATTTCTAATAGTCTAGGTCCAACACACTTTCTGTCCCATCCCCAAGGGCAGTGGTTTTTTATTTACTTTTTCTTCTGGTAGTCCCAAAAGGTTTTCACCTATGCGCTGGGGACTGCAGCGTTTGCAGGCTCTTCCCCAGAGGCTTACTGTTTTTGTTCTTAGGTACAAAGGGTATGACTTTCTTGCAACAGCATCCATTCTCTCCTCTAGACCTACACCACCAAGGGAGACTTGACACCATTTTCTGCCCTGCGTCCAGTTTTTGTTGTGAACATGTGAGTTAGGTCCATGCAGAATAAACTGAGAGCAGGTGTGAACTGCCTTTTATCTGCTACAGTCTCACAGCAGCCCACAACAGCGACCAGCAATTTGTTAAAAACTATACCTTTTATACAGTGTCCCCAGTTTCTCTCCACACTCTACCACTGGTGAACCAGTCCCCACATCCTGCCTCTACTTGGAGATGCCCATCTGTCCCTACATATCAGGTGCGGTAACTTGGTTGCCCAGCAATCTTAGTTCTCTGACAGATTCAAGGAGAGTTAAGATTTTTGTACATCATTCAGCTTTCTCTTATTAGTGGGGCAGAAGTGAAGCTCCTCACACCTTTCCACATCCTAGGCAGAAGATGGAAATCAAGTCTGAGGATACTAATTTGAGGATTTTAAAACTGTTCTCTGATCTCTGTATTTCGTTTTGGGCGAGCGTTTCTGTTTGTTCAATTTCTTCTCATTCATACTGTTTCTCTCAAACATATGATAACCCTTGTTTTTCTCTTCAACCCCATTAACATGTGATTAGGTTGAATAGTATAGGTAATGCAGCTTTCCCTTGTCACTACGAAGATTTATATAGGAGACTTCACTCCTGGGTGCCAGCTCAGTGTAAGTGGGCAGGTCCTGTTAACAATTAGGCTCTCCTTCAGAGTATGTGCGTTGGGAGAACGTAGCACCTTTACTTTAGATCATCACAACTGTCAAAGAAGAGAACTTTAGGTTCTTTCGCCCTCCTGCTTTCCCTCTGGGTGGGCTGTAAATGTCTCCAGTCAGGCTCCCTCCACCTTTCCACACCACTCACTCACACCACGGACCTGGCCAGGTCAAGAATCCATTGCGTTTGGAAAGCAATAGGAGCAAATGTTATAGGAAGTTACTCTAAATTCCTAGCGGAAAGAGTATGAGGCAGTAAGCCCCCTTTCTCTAGTTATCGCTCCACCGTCCCTCCGCAGCTTCAAGCCGAGGCCTCTGAGAGCCCTCCCGGAAAGCCCCCCGCGGCCTTCCCCAAGTGTGCGCTCGGCGCGGCGCTCCTCTGCCCCAGCTCATTCATCAGGACAATCCTGTCCACTCCGTGTCACTGAGACTTGGGTCAAAAATCTTTGCTATCCTGATGACGACTTCTTTTATTCTCACTATCACCATAGGTTTATTCTTTATGCACCTTTCTTTACTGTCTCGTCGTTGGGTCACTGGGGGAGGGAGAGAAAATGCACGTCCTCTTTTACAACATTCCAAAGCTGCCCTCTGCAATGCCTGGCCCTGCACACGCCAATGCTCCGCTCTGTTAAGATGGCCTCTCTGTTCAGCAAGAACTGAAGTCAAGCACTTTAATTTTAATAACCAGCATCAGTGCTGTCTCCTGTAAATCTAAAGCTAGGAAATATGAATTTTGCTTGTATCAACAAAACAAAAAACGGTCTCTATAGCCTCTCTCTCACCAGAGAGTTTGGTCTCAGACTGGCCAATGGCCAGTCCCCCATCAAAAATTACAGTTAAAACCAATAAATGTCCTTCTTCTGCATTTTCTACATCAAGTCAGATGACCAAAAAGCAATATACTTCAATTATTTTAGTTTCCCTCCCTGCAGAAATGTCTTTTCTTTTCTATGATTTATGATGTTGCCTTTCTCAAGGGTTAATAGATATTTCTTGTTGTAACTTTTGCAAAATTGCAATTGACTGTATTTCGCTATGATATTTAATATCTAGCACATAAGAAACTCATGCTAAATTCCTCTCAGAATTTAGGGCCAAGAGAAGATTTTTTTCTCCTTAAAGAACTGATATATATGCACTTCCTTATAACAGGAATGAGAAGCAAATGATACTTTGCATAACTCTACACAATTGGCTCGACAGCTATAAAGGTCAGATCTAATTTCAGTGCCTAAATATAGCAGGCAGAGCCTATGGGATGCGGTGCACTGTACTGAAAAGCCCATCACCTTAGGAAATCAGGAAGATTTGGGTTAAAATCCTACCTAAGCTACTTTCAGGGCTCTAGACCAGTCTCAACCTCTCTGAACTTCATTTTCCTCATCTGTAAACCAGGGATAATTTCACTGTTACTCAATGTTTGCCTCTCAACCTACCCCCATGAAGCTCCACGTGGGTGGAGAAAAGTACATAACTGACATGACTGATGTTGCTTTAAAAGTAATAACCACAAAGCACACATAAGCACACTATCCAGCAATTCTACAATTTCCTCATTAGTTTGCTTTCCCACTCTTACAGAGTACTCTGCTGTACATTACCCCACATCCTTAAACCTCCCCTAAATCCAACGTATAACTATCTTAGCTCACACTACCCTGAAACAATAGGATTTTGTCATAGTCCTACTCACTACCTGGTATGTAAACTCACCTGCACCTTCGCCCTTTTCTCAGCCTTCTCCTCCTGGCCAATGGATAAAGCACCTATACTCATTTATATTCTGAGTTCCTTCTCATCCCAACGCCACCTCATACTACTTTCTCCCTAACAAATTATATTCCAGGGACGCTGGCCTCTCTGCTATGTTCAGGCCTTTTTACTCCTGTTCCCTCAGGCGGTACTCCAGAAATGCTTGTGAGGCTGAGCTCCTCAAGCAAACCTTTTCTGAGCAGTCTCTGTAAAAGTGGTCTCCCACAGTCTGCTATCTAAGTGCCTTTGGTACCCGTACACACTCCCTCCTCCCTTTCATTCCTGTTCTGTTTAGATTTTAATTGTGTATTTCTGAGATTACTGTAATAACTCCCTAAACGAAAGTTCTCTAGCCTCAACTTCTCAAAATTTTCTAAAATGTACACCTAGTGTAATGTTATTTATTTATTTGTTAATTTTATTGATTTGAGAGAGAAACATCGATTTATTGTTTCACTTATTTATGCATTCATTGGCTGATTCTTGTATGTGCCCTGGCTGGGGATCAAACCCACAAACTTGGTGTATCGGGACAATGCTCTAACCAACTGAGCTACCCAGCCAGGGCTAATCTCCATTTTATATTGTAGTCACGAAAACAGTCCTACCTACTTTTTGTCTTTGAAAAACTTGCTTCTTTAAACAGCCCTTCAAATCTTTCAACATAAACTTCCTTTATAATTAGGTAATTCTTTAGCTCTCTAGACTCCTATGGACCTTGACTCAAATGTCTCCTTAGTTGAAGTTTTACTAAAATTACCCGCAATTCTGTAATTTACTTCCACATCTCCTAATCAAGTGTTCTCTTCACCTGGGAAGTCCTACCTTCTCCCCCACCTAGCCATCTACTACACATTCTTCTAGACTCAGCCTGTCACCTCCTTTACCAGACACGCTGATTTTCAGATGCTCATCTCCTGTGTTGCCATAGTGCCCTCTACATATCTCTGTCCTGCAGTTATCACACCGTCATTCTGTTTCTAGCCTCTTGCACAGCACACGGTTGTTTGCGGGTGTTCCATAAACGTGGATAAACAGCTGATGAAGGCGCGCGCACACACACACTCGACGCTCTTCTCACTTCCTCTACGAGCCTAATGATCTTTTTATTCCTAGGTGACCCGCTGATTGTAAATGCGTTCTTTGCAAATGTCACTTAACAATATTTTGGAGGAGTAAGAAGAGAAAAAAATGCTGACAGACCAAAGTAAAATTCTATTAGGTGTCTTATTTACACACATTTATACCTTCCATTGCAAAAGAGGGAGATTAAAATATGATAGTCAACTAAAATTGACGTTCCTAGAATCCAATCGAGATTTTACTGGAATAAATCATTACAAATACATAAAAGATGAATCATTCTGAGAAGAAAACCTGAGGCTTACTTAGGACCCAAATTTACTCCCACAACCAGCGAGCTGTCTGGCTGTGCTGCCCATCAGAAGCTGCACGCAGGGCCGACTGCTGCAAGTAAGAGACGTGGACAGCGTGAATTCCGGGGGAAACGGTCCTCGGGCACAAAGACGTTTGAAACGCAGACAGTAACAATTTCAGAGGAAGTCTGTTTAGAACTGCTGTCAGATGGCTATAAAAAAGCAGAACACACATACAGACTAATAAAATTTAAATTTTACCATCATTTTAAGTAAGTATATCTTGAATTATAAAATCTGTGAGATGTAATTTTTTCAATTTGTGACCTTAGGACCTAAAAGGAGAAAGTTATTACATAATACTAAATAAAATATCTTTATAACTTCAAATAAAAAATCTGGGACTTTTGACAGGAACTTTAAGTACCAATGTAAACACACTGTGTGATTCATCTTTTCTGTGAGATGCAGGGTAAAAGGACACAATAATTTATTGACCAAGACAGAAGCTAGCTAATCAAATAGAACAAACTAGATACATAGTTGACCTTGATTACTAAACTTTATTATAAAGTGACAAAAAGAAATCATAACTGTTGGGAACATCATATAAAACATTTGTTATTTTGGAAATAAAAAAATCAAAACTTTCCATTCACTGGAATTACCAAGAGGAATTTCTTCCTCCAAATCTTAGCGATGAAATCTTACGTCTTTTACACACAATGCCACTAAACCAATGTATTTGTTTTTGCACCTGTTTACCAAAACAAATTTAAAAATCTGTAAAACAGCAGCTGAATAAAGCTAATTACAGAATTCCAAGGGGTGGATCCCATCAAATTACTTTTCAGTTAACAAATGGCATTTATAGACATGCTTGGGTCAGAGAATTTTTTCTCCATCTTTCATTGATGGGAAATAAATCATCGTTATTAAACTTTGAGAAATAAAAAAATTTGGAAAAAAGGTGAACTGATCCCTATCTTTCTGCCCGTATCCTCCTGAGACAACTAAAACCGGAAGAGCTGCAGGAAATCTTGATTATAAAATTCAAATTTTTGTTTGGCTTGTGAGGAGGAACTATGTCCAAATAAGCTGAATGCCTTGTCTAAGGACAGACTGAGAGGACGGCATATCAATTCCAATCTCCTAGCTAAGATGAAACCTAATCAAAGAAATGATTGAAGCACATCCATTCCACCCACCCTGTTAATAAAAACAGAACAGAGCACAATCCTCCGTCTGCAAGCTCGCAGACCGAATGGAAAACTCGGTTTACGTGTTGGACCCAGACTCGAGAAAGGAATAGTGGTATTTTATTTAGTAGAAACAAGACAGGCTTTGGAATCAAAGAAACCTAAACCTAAATTTGGATCTGTTGCTTATTCGTGCAACACTGGGAAATGTCTGAGTCCCAGTTCTTTTACTCCAAGAAAAGGGAGGTACAAATTATTATCTCTAGGACTGTCTTAAGAATTAAATGATGTACCTTTAGTGAAATATCCGGCATATTACGGGAATTCGATAAGTTATCTGCTTCATAGCATTTATGCAAGATCCAAATAAATGTACTTTGCAAAGTCTTAAATAGTATAGAACAGTGAGAAGAATACAGAACTTGGAGACAAAAAGTCTGGGTCTGCACCTCAGCCGTGTCTCTGACTGTCTGTGTGAGGCTGGCCACCTTCTCAGCACCTGGGACGTGAAAGGAAGGTAACATACTTGCCATACTTAGCTTTCAGGAAGGCTTTAAGGATGCACTGTGATGATCCGTGTGTAAGCACTTTCTAACTATAAAGTACTACATATGTTATCGTTACCATGAAGACACTGCCGCATTAAAAAGCAGCTTCTTCCTACAAAGACTAGGGAATTCTGTTTTTATAAAGGTAATATCACTCTGCAGGCACCACTGAGGAGTTCTTAAATTTTATCAATATTTATGAAATTTATTTAGGTTCCACTAAACACATTTCCTCAGGATCAATGTTTCATACCATTTTCTAAACCAAATTTCAAGCAAACTAATTTCGATAGAGTGTTGCTGCTTCTCAAAGATTGCGGGGTGACGTTAGGGCACGAGACCCTGTAAACCAACATATAATTACTCAATAGAAAGGTTATCCAGCTTAAGACACTAATGAGGGGAAATCTGTTTTTTATTAAACATCATAAGTTAAACTACTAATATCCACCAGAAATGAAAATATATACATTAATAAACATTAACACTGAAAAGACCAGCTCATGACCCAGCTGGAAGTCGCTGCAGACCACGGGTTGCGAACCAACGCCTCTGGGGGGTGGGAATGGGGAACTTAACGGTTAAGGACTAATGAGGCCCTCAGAGTTACGCGGCCACTCAGCAGCACGGATAAAAATTATCTTTTTTGCTCTTTCCAATAATTCATCCCACTGCAATAATTTTTATAAACAAAAAATATAAAATATATAACAGGCACCTGGTTTCTTCCCAAATGTTTACACACATTAATCCCTGTGGCGATGTTATGAGCTGCTAGCTATCCTTACTGCACAGATGTGTGAGAAGGATGCAGAAGTGAGCAATTCCTTTATGGTCCCTTCAGGAAAGTCGGTAGCAAAGATTACATATCATATGTTACTGACTCTGTATCTTAACTGAACTCTTGGGCTAAGAACCAAGTGCCTAGATGAGCACCAAGTGCCAAAGAAAAGTCTTAATACGTAAGAAGTCCCTAGTAATACTCACATTAGCAGATCATTTCTATTGGCTAGCACACATACGACATCAAAGCTGCAAAGTGAAAAATGCACTTTTCTCCTTCAATGTACCAATACCAGGGACTCAAGTGGTTTTAAAATATTTTAACTTGGCTCAAGATTCATTAAATATTAGATTTATTTATAAATATAACTGACTTACAATGTAAGTAAATAAATAACCGGAGGTAGAGCTGAAACTACAGGGCCATGACTCTAATACTAGCAACTGCTAATTTGTCTTTACACATATAATGAAAATCAATACTACTGAAAAAATCAATTGTATTTCTAAATATAAACAAGTAGAAAATAAAATTTAAAGATGTTTAGCATAGTATCATAAAACATCAAGAGAAAGAAATTCAATAAATCATGAGAAACACCCATATACTAGTTAGTTAATTTCAATAGGGTCTTACAAAGATCTAACGAAGGCATATACCATTCCCTGGTTTTAGAAGACGCATTGCAGACATTTATTATCCCCCAACTGTATTGATAAACATTAAATGTAGTCCCACTGAAAACCCCAGCAAGATTTTCTTTTCTGCAAGAAAATTCATATGGAAATGCAATAGCACAAAAATAATGAAGGTGATCTTGAAGAAAAACTAAGCAGAACTTTGATAGCAAGGCCAATTATAACATGAGAAAAAACTGAAACACTGAGATAATGGCAAAGGAATAGAAAACTAGGTCAATGGATGAGAACAGAGGCTCCTGTAGCAGACACGCAAGTATATGGTCACCTGACTTACGACGAAGTGAAACTGCAGTGCAGTGGAGAAAGGAAGTCTTTAATAAACAGTGCTGGGCCAACTGAGTATCTACATGAAAAAAGTGAATCTTGCCTCTTACTTTATACCACACACACAAAATCAATCCCTGATAAGGTATCAATATAAATGTAAGAAGTACAATAGTAAAGCACTTAGGAGAAACCACAGAGGAACATCTTCCTGACATTAAAACAGGCAACGATTTCCTAAAATGGTCACAAAAAGCCTTAAATATTTTTTTTAAAAAACCTGATATAATGGAACTTCAGTTCATGTAAAGGTATCATTAAAGAATGAACTAGCAAGAAACAGAATGGGAGAACATATATTTAATGCATATTCAAACAAAGAACCCATATCCATTACATATGAAGAACTCCTATCAAAAAAATTGTCAAGCCAATAAAAACATGGAGGAAATACTTCAATAGGTACTTCACAAAGGAGTAGATCCCAATAAGCGAGAAACATATGAAATAGTGTTTGACTTCATTAGTCTTCAGGGAAATCAAAATTAAAACTGCAAGGAGATACTACAACATACTTAACAGAAAGGCTAAAATACAAAAGTCAGGAAGTACCAAACACCGACCAGGAAGACAAAAGACCCGATACACTGCTGGACAGAAAGGAGGTAACTTGTCAAAACCACTTTGGAAAGGTTTGCACACAGTTTGTGAAAGCTAAAGATATGCGTATCCCATGACTGTGTAATTCTGTTCCCAGATTTATAACCAACAGAAATGCAAAAAAAAAAAAAAAAAAAAAAAAAAAAAACCCACCTTCATTAATAAACATGTACTGTAACATTCATGAAGCAATATCTGTACTAGCCCTAAACTAGAAATTACTGAAATGCCAAAAGCAAGAATAAGTTCATATTAATACAATGGAATACTATTGGCAGTAAGAATAAACTCAAAGTACATTGCATGCAGGTAGGGATGAATTTTACAAACATATGTTGAACTAAAGCCAGCACATAAAATGTATATATTATATGATTCTATTTGTACAAAGCTCGAAATTAGGCAAAACCAATCTTTGGCCCTGACTAGTGTGGCTCAGGGGACTGGACATCTTCCTGAAAACTGGGGAGTCGCTGGTTCAATTCCGGTCCGGGCATATGCCTGGGTTTCAGGCCAGGCCCCCAGTTGGTGGCTGGCAAGAGGCAGCCGATCGATGTTTCTCCCACGCATCAATGTTTCTTCCCTCCCTCCCCCGCTCTCTAAAAATAAATACAATCTTTACAAAAAGACAACAACCCACCAATCTTTGGTATAGTAAGGCAGCAGTTCATCTGGCTGGGGATGTACAGAATGGATGGGATTCTGAGAAAGTTTCCGAGATTCCGGCATCCTTGTAATGCTCTGTTTCCTGATCAGGATTCTGCTTACATAGGTATACTCACTTTGAAATTTGAAATATAGTGTGTGCATATATTCGTACATTTTTCTGTATGAATCAACTTCAAAATACTTCAAAAACTTTTAAGTTACACCAGCACATTTGTACAAAGATGACTAGTTGAGCCCAGGAAGAAGAAAGGAAAATGAAACACGGAGGCTAGGCCATTCGTAAGGTGTTCTCACTTACCTTTGTCCTGCAATGCAATTTGCTGCTTATGCAGTAACGCCACCTCCCGTCCCAAAGCTTTCTTTTGTCTTTCCAGTTCATTTCGAAGCACCAAAATTTTTAATTGCAGGCACTCATTTTCTTTTTTCTAAATAATTAAAAGCACAGGTAAATTTATGAATATAAAAATCATGACTATGAATAATGATACATGCGCAGTTTTCATAATGAACAACGGTTTCAAGCACTTTAATACTCATCTAATGTAAATATCTGTTGAGTAACTTAATCATCAGTACCTATAATTTCAATGGTAAGAGTACAGATGGAAGCAAATAATAAGAGACAAAATAAACCTAAAGCCTGGGGACCCTTCTTTCTAAGAACGCAAAAGAGACCACACAGCATCTCAGGCCTCTTTCCTAACTTCACAATACGACAAGATAAAAAAGAATAATAGAAAAGAAATGGAGTTCTCAAATGCTAAGAAAAGAGTTGCCACAGAAGCCAACAATCCCACTTCTAGGTGTGTGTACCCAAGAAAATCAGAAACACGTCTATGCAAAAACCTGAACGTGAATGTTCACGGCAGCATTACTCATAACAGCCGAACAGTGGAATCAACCCAGATGTCCATCATCTGACAGAGAAATAAAATGTGCCATATCTATGCAATGGAATATTATTTGGCAATAAAAGAAATGAAGTACTGACATATGCCACAACATTGAAAACATTATGCTAACTGAAAAAAAGCCAGTTTAAGAAGGCCACAGATTCCATTTGTATGAAATAACGTTCAGAATAGGCAAATCCACAGTAACGAAGGGTAGTTTCCCGTCCTTGTCAAATGATTGAACCAAGATGCTCTAGTATCTCGCAGATTTCAGAGAAGGCCAAGTAGAGACCTGGGCTTTCATCCCTGCCACATGGTAAGCAACCAAACCTCCAAGGTGGCAGTAGACACCACAGGTGGAGCCTAGACTTGCAGCAACCACAGGAGAACCCTCACCTTCCCTGCTGGGTGATATCAGAGCAGGCCTAGTAGTCAGTCAAAAATCTCACTACTGAGGAGCACTAATAGGCCACTCTATCCCTCATGATATCGGTGGAAGCCATAGCAGGCAGTATCAAGGCACTCCAACGCCTCCCAGGGTAAGCACCAGTGAGGCCTAGTGGACAGCTGGAACTCCCACTGCTAGCCAGCAGTAATGAGCATCAGTGGAAGAAGCAGGTTGGGAACCTGGGCTTCTACACCAACCTGGCAGTAAGGAGATGCCACCTTTCCCTTCCACCAGAGAGAGAGAGGAGTGTCAGAGGAAGCCAGGTAATACAGAAGGTTTAAATAAAATCCAGAGACTCATAATAAAATACCCAAAATGTATAGGTTTCAATAAAAAAATACTTATACCAAAACCCAGAAAAACACCAAATAAATGCAAAAAGATAATGAATAGATGCCAACAGCGAGACTACAGAATGTTAAAATTTTCTGACACGGACCTGAAAGCAGCCATCATAAAAATGCTTCGATAACAATTAAGAACATGTTTGAAAAAACTGGAAAAATAGAACATCTGGACCAAGAAATAGAAAGTGTCAGTAAAAAAAAAAAAGAGAGAAAGAAAGAAAGAAATATAAGACGTAAAAAAATAACCAAATAAAGTGTAGAACAAGCACTAGCTGGAATAAAAAACTCAGTGGACGAGCTCAAGAGCAGAATGTAGAAAACAGAAAAAAGAATCTTTCAGCTGAAAGATAGGACAGAAACTGTCTAATTTTGGTGTAAACAACAGAGAAAATGGGCTGTAAAAAATGAACAGAGCCTGAGGGATCTGTGGAACTGCACCAAAAGATCTAACCCTGTGTCATCAAGTGCTGGGAGGAAAGAGAGAGAGGGCAGGAATGGAAAAGCACTCATTAAAATAATGGTTAGAGCTTCCCAATTAGGCAAAAACAATAAATCTGAAGATTCAAGAAGTCAGTAAACCCCGAACAGAGTATATTCAGTTGTGAAAATAACAAAATAAATAAAGCTGGGGTTTCTGTTTTTGAAAAGGTCAATAAAACTGATGAAACTCTAGCCAGGATAACCAAGTGAAAAAAAGCAAAGATATAAGTTACTAATATAAGGAATGAAAAGGGGCCATTACAATGGATCCCATGGACCTTAAAAGAATATTATAAATAACTCTATGCCCACAAATCTGATAACTTAGATTAAATGGACCAACTGCTTTAAGGACAATCTAACAAAACTCATGCTAGGTAAAACAAATAATGGGGGGAGGGATAAATAAATAAGTAAATTTTTATTTATTTAAATACTTTATAAGTAAATATAATATATAATGTTTTCTAGTATAAACATTTATATTTTATGTATTTTATAATATAAATATGTATATATTACATTTATATAAATACGATACTTTATAATATAAATATTTTATTTATTTAATAATTTTCCCAAACAGAAAGCACCAGGCCCAGAAGGTTTCACAAGTGAATTTTAGCAAACATTTAAACAAGAAATAATGCTAGTTCTTTAGGAGTTTCCGGTCAAGATGGAAGCATAAGTAGATGCTACTCACCTCATTGCATAACCATAAGAAGGAACACAAGTAAAAACGAAAAACACCCAGAATTCCCAGAAAATCACCCAGAACTGTACGGAAGTCTGACAACCAAGGCTTTAAAGAAGCTATGTTCATCCAGATGCGTAGGAGGGGCTGAGGCGGGGTGTCCAGGAAAAGCAGACTCAGTGTGGCGGGGAGCAGGGGCGGAGAGGCTGTGAGGTGGCGGCAGCCTGCAGAATGGGCAGCCCCGCATTCACATGTGGGGGATAAAAATCACCGTGTGAGCACCCAAGCTCAGCCCCAGGCCAACTGCCCCGTGTCAGGGGAAAAAGAAAGCCTCATTAAATCCTGGCTGTAAACCCAGTGAGGGTTGGGGCAGTGGAAGAAACTGCGGTTTCTCAGGAGAGCCCAAAACACACACAAACCCTCCCGGGCTGCTGTGGCTCAGTGGGGTGTCAGCCTGAGAACCAGAGGGTGGATGGTTCGATTCCCTGTCTGGGCACATGCCTGGGTTGCAGGCCAGGGAGAGGGCATGCAAGAGACAACCACACAAGAATGTCTTTTTCCCTCTCTTCCTCCCCCCCTTCCCTCTCTAAAATTAAATAAATAAAATCTAAAAGAAAATAAAAAAGCATGCAAACCTGCCCGCCCACCCTGGGAACCACAACCAGGACAGCAACTAGAGGGGCATCAGTCACATGAAGTGGGTGAAGTGACTAGAAATGGGGCGAGGGCCTGGCAAGCCCCCAGAAGCCAGCCAGCAGAGGCACTGTCCCCTCTTTGACCCCCTCAAACACACGGAGACACGGTTGCCCTGCCTAGGTGAATATCCGAGGGTCTGCCCCACACGACTTAACGGGTACCCTAAAACAGAACCAAAGCAACTCTACCTAGTACACAGACACAGGGAGGCAGCCAAAATCAAGAGGCGAAGAAATATGGCCCAAATGAAGGAACAGGACCCCAGAAAAAGAACCAAGCGATGCAGAGATAGCCAACCTATCAGACACAGAGTTCAAAACACTGACGGTCAGAATGCTCAAAGATCTCATTGAATGTGGAAGAAGAAATGAAGGCCCTATTAAGGGAAATAAAGAAAAATCCACAGGAAACCAACGGTGAAGGGAAGGAAGCTGGGATTCAAATCAATGATTTGGAATTTAAGAAAGAAGTAATATTCAACCAGAAGAAAAATGAAGAAATAAGAATTTAAAAAAACAAAGAGAGTTTAAGAAGACTCTGGGACATCTTCAAAAGGGCCAACATCTGAATCGTAGGGGTGCCAGAAGGATAAGAGGAAGAACAAGAAATTGAAAACTTATTTGAAAAAATAATGAAAGAACATGTCCCTAATTTGGCAAAGGAATTAGGTATACAAGTCCAGGAAACACAGAGTCCCAAACAAGTTTGATCCAAAGACAACCACACTAAGATACATCATAATTAAAATACAAAAGATTAAAGATTGAGAGATCTTAAAAGCAACAAGAGAAAGGCAGAGAATTATCTACAAAGGAGTTCCCATAAGATTATCAGCTGACTTCTCCAAAGAAACTCTGCAGGCAAGAAAGGACTAGAAAGAAGCATTCAAAGTGATGAAAATCAAGGACCTACAACCTAGATTACTCTCTCCACCAAAGCTATTGTTTAGAAGTGAAGGGCAGATTAAGTGCTTCCCAGACAAGGTAAAACTAAAGGAGTTCACCATCACCAAGCCTTTATTATGTGAAATGTTAAAGGGACTTATTTAGGAAAAAGATCAAAACTATGAACATTGAAATGATAACAAAATCAGAGCTATCAACAACTGAATCTAAAAAAATAAAAACAAAAACAAACTATGCAAACTAGAACAGGAACAGAATCAGACATATGGAGACCATTTGGAGGGTTATCAGCTGGAAAAGAAAAGGGGGAGGATGGGGGGAAAGGCATACCGATTTAGAAGCATAACTGAGTAGGTACAGAACAGACATAGGGGTGTTAAGAACAGTGTAGGCAATGGAGAAGCCAAAGAACTTACATGCACAACCCAGGGACATGACCTACAGCGGGGAGGGATTACTGAAGGGAAGGGGGGAATGAGACAGAGGGGGGCAAAAGGGAAAATTGGGATAGTTGTAATACCATAATCAATAAAATATACTTTAAAAAGGAAATAATGCTAGTTCATTAAAATCTCTTCTAAAATATAGAAGAACTTCCTGACTCATTCTATGAGGCCAGCATCACCCTAACACCAAAACAAGAAAAAGGCCTAATTAGAAAGGAAAATTATAGACCAATATCTCACATGAACGTAGAAGCAATTCTTCAGGAAAATATTAGCAAATCAAATCCAACAATGTATAAGAGTCGTATACCATGTCCAAATGAAATTTATTCAAGTATGCAAGGCAAGTTTGACATTCAATAATCAATTAATGAAATTCACCACATGAACCAGGTTACAGAAGAAAAACCATATACTCATATCAACAGATGCTGAAACAGTATTTGACAAAATTCAGTGCCCATTTATGATTAAAAATTAAAAACTCTCAGCAAATGAGAAGGAAGAAGAGAAAAGGAAGCGGGGGAGGGGAAGAGAAAAACCTTCCGGAACTAGTAAGAGATTATGGCAAGTTTGCATGACACAAAAGTCAACTTCTTTCTTTCCTTTTTTTAATTGCTTTCTTATGTAACAGCAAGAAACAACTGAAATTTGAAATTAAAAACACAACATCAGTTACATTGCATAAAAAATGAAATACTTTGGTATAAACCTAAAAAAATATGTACAAGAGTTATATGAGGGAAACTACAAAACTCTGATAAAAGAAACAAAAGGAGATTCAAATAAAGAGAGATTGCCTATGTTCATGAATAGGAAAACAATATTACTAAGACGTCAAATTTTCCCAACTTGATCTAAAGAGTCAGTGAAAAACCAACAAATTATTTTGTGGATATCAACAAACTGATCCTAAAGTTCATAGAGTAGGACAAAAAATAAATAAATAAAAATAAAAAAGGAAACAAAAAACCCAAAATAGCCAACTCAATACTGAAGAAGAATAAAATTAGAAGACCATCACCATCCAATGTCAAGACTTACTATAAAAAACTACAGTAATCAAGACAATGTGGTATGTACAAAAATAAGTAAAAAAAAAAGAAACAAAATAGAGTCCAGAAATACATACATATAAAATATAGTCAACTAATCTTTGACAAAGGAACAAAAGCAGTTCAGTGGAGAAAAGACAGCCTTTTCATCCAATGGCACTAGAACCACTGGACAGCCACATGCAAAGCAAAACAAAACATTTAGATATAGGCCTTTCACCTTTCATAAAAGTTACCTCAAAATGGATCACAGACCTAAAATGTGAAATTAAAAAATATTACAAAACTTCTAGAAGATGACATTAGAGAAACTCTGGGTGACCTGGGCTTGGAGAAGACTTTTTACATACAGCACCAAAGGTATGAACCATAAAAGAAGAAACGGATACGTTGGACTTCATTAGAATTAAACCTTATGCTCTGTCCACACGTGAGATGGCTGCCGGGCAGCGGCTCCTGACCAAAGGAAAGAAGTGGAGTGGGCTGCGGCCTCCTGGACTAAATGAAAGTTAAGTTGGGATTCATTCTGAAGAGGAAGACACATGAGAGAACTCTGGACTTCATTTACAGGACCAAGAAGAAGACGGGACCATTACAAAAACAGAGATCTCAGATTTACCTAGAAATGGACCAAACACTGAAGCAGAGGAAAAGGTAAATGCATATGAAAAGAGTCCTTCTGGAGTGTCCTTACATATGTGGAATAAATTTCAAGAATTGCACAAAAACACCCCACACGGAAAACCTCAACTTCAAAATTCAGAAGGGAAAAGAAAATGCTCCAGAAAAGGCAAATTGAAGAATAAAGAAGAATCTCATGGTGAACAGTCCTCGGGTAAAACCCAGTGGAAGGAACTTACTCAGCATTTTAGAGTCAATGACAGTGTGAACCCCGTTAAAAAGAAGAGAAAAAACGAACAGACGGAGAAGCGCAGAGCAGGCGGTGGAAGAGCGGAGTACTGAGGAGGCTGGGGAGCTCAGCGACCAGCCAGCTGCCCCGAAGACTGCTGTAAAGACTGCCAAGGCAATCGCCTGCCACAACTTCATAAAAGCCAAAAAGGAAGCTAAAAGTCCACAGACTGCTCCAAAAAAGATGAGATTTGCATAGGGATATAAAACAAAGAGGAGACGGGAAACCGAGAGCAACTGGGATGTATGTAATTTGCCAGGGTTCTTCAAGACTTTATATCTTTTCTTGACTTTTTACTTGTGTATTCAATTGCTAAATTGACCGAAAAAATATTCCTGCTATGTTAAATATGTCATGAAATTGACAGTAGTAGAAAAAATAAGCATAACATTTGAAAGTTGACTATCAAATCTTTTAAATCTTTATCTAAAGAGTCCATCCTATTGAAGTGAGTGGAATGGAGTGTTCTGTTATATGTAAGAGGAATCTAAGCATATATACAGGGGAAAAAGATAGAATTTTTATTTATTTATTCATTTATTTATTTATGGAGACAGTATAAATCAATTTTAGTTTTCATCCATTTAGTATAGCATAGCCAATGAGCTCCTTGTACTTTTTTAAATCTGTACTCAGTCTGCACTTACTCTGGAATCCTGTTTTTAAGAAGCACTAGTTTACAATGGATGAGTCATTAAGTGTTAAGAAGTCTTAATTGATACTGTCTTTATAAATCACTTTATCTTAATGCTATAAAACTAATTACTGGCTCTTTATCGCATGCAGTAGAGTTGATACTTCACAATCACATAATAAAAGCAAATGGTTAATTTTAGTGTACCTTCAGATAAAATACTATAATTTTAAAAAGAATGGAATTTTTTTAAAAAACTTATGCACTACAAAAATCACTATCAAAAGAATAAAGACAAGTCACAAGCTGGAAAAATATTTGAAAACCACTTATCCAATAAAGAAATGGGATCCCAAAATATATAAAGAACTCTAAAAAGTCGACAATAAAACAAACAACCCAATCAGAAAATGTGCAAAAGTGCTGAACTGTCACCTCACCAAAATAAATATATGAATGGCAAATAATCATATGGAAAGATGCTCAACATCATATGTCATCAGGAAATTACAAATTAAAACAACAATTAGATACTGCTACACACCTATTAGATTACTAAAAATCCCAAACACTAACAATACCAAGTGCTGGCAAGGATACGGAGCAAAAGAAATTTTCATTCCTTGTTAGCAGCAATTCAAACGTGTTCAGTCAATTTAGAAGACTGCCTGACAGTTTGTTATAAAACTAAACATAGACTTACTATATGATCCAACAATTGCCCTCTAGATATTTACCCAGACGAGTTAAAACTTATGTCCACCAAAAACCTACACATAAACCTCTATAGCAGCTTTACTCATAATCGCCAAAATTTGGAAGCAACCAAGATGCACTTCTGTAGGTCAACAGATAAACAATCTGCATTGTAGCTGGACAATCAGTATTCTTCAGTGTTCTCAATAAAAAGGATGAGAGATGGAAGATAAGAAGGACATTTAATTGCATATTGCTAAGTGAAAGAAGCCAATCTGAAAAAGCTATATACTCTGTGTAATTCCAGTGATATGACATTCTGGAAAAGACAAAACTACGGAGACAGTAAAAAGATCGATGGTTGCCAGGGACTTCAAAAGAGGGGGTGAAAGATGACTAGGTGGAACGAGGTGTGTTTAGGCCAGCAAAAATATTTTGGATGATACTGGTAGATACACAACATTGTGCCATTGTCAAAACCCACAGACTGTGTAACTCACAGAGCGAACCCTAATGGAAACTATGGACTTTAGTTAATAATACTGTATGAATATTCACTAAACAACTATAAAAATGCACCACTCTAATGTAAGATGGTAACAACAACAAAATTGGGGGGCAGAAGAGGAAAAGTGGAAACTTGATGCATTTTATGCATAATATTTCTGTAAACCTAAAACAACTCTAGATAATAAAATTTATTTTTATACTTCCCAAAAAGTCGACTTTATTGAATGTTCATTTAATAAGCAAATCTTGGACACATTCTACCAGAGATACAATCAATTTTGCTAAATAAGTTTAACTTACCTTTCCATAAAAATATTTCCCACTTAAATCTATGAAACCATAGTTTGAATGTTATTCAGACTCCCTTTTAATTCAAATACCTTGCCAGAATTTGCCTCCAGATAAAATCTGAAAACCCACCCCCAGAATGAACCTCTATGTGCCTACAAGTTTGCATTCATGAAACAGGACCACTCTGGGTTCGATTGCCCGCCACTAGGAAAAAAAACCCACGACATCCAATGCCAAAGTCTTATGAAAAGGAAGGGAACTCTTATTCAAAAGTTATACAGGATTAAAACAATGGCAGAACTTTTCCATTAAATCCCACTCCCTTAAAAACAAAAAACCACCCACAAACACACACACAGTCCTGCCTCTCCTTGCCAGACCAGGCCAGTCAGAGGTACCGTCTCTCACGAACAGAAATAGAAGTCTGTAGCTTAGCTCGGCAGATTCCCTGTTTAATGTTCCAGCTCCTCCCAGCTGTCCATGTTCAGCTAGGCTCCTGCTCTTAACCCAAAATCACCTGGCCCCTCTGGATGGTGAGCCAGTGAGGGTCCTCCTGCATCCTTTCAAATCCATGGCCAAGACAGATTCCAAGCTACACGGTTAAGAGAGCATGGCTGCCCTGCACTTGAGTTTAAATCTTCCTGGGACAGAGCTTCCTCTATAACCCCATTTCCAACTCTTCCCACTAAGGATTACACCTGCCAGTACTCTAGTTTCTTCTCCCTTTCTCGGTTGCCATTGTTAGTCCCAGAAGGCTGGGCCCAGTGATGTAGGAACTGCCTCCAAGCCGAGGGAACAGAGCAGTCACCAGGGGACCACCTCCAGCAGGAACGTGGGTCAGAGTCCCACCCCTCTCTGGCTCTGAGGGAGGCAGACACAGCTATTAGCATTACTAAAACACTGGTCAAGTTCTTTAGATATGCAAAGTAACCCTTAACGGCCCAGCTCAGCTACCCCTTCCCCCAGCCAGGTTAGTAGAGAGGCCTTCTCATTGGGGGACCTCAGACAGTCCCTGTTACATCCATACACGATTACTGCATTATAAACGCATGTGCCTTTCTCTCCTGGTGGTTGTCAACGGTGTCAATAATATACTTTCCTGATTTTCCATATCATAAATCTTAACGAAAGAGCAAGCCTAGTAAACTCTTGCCTCTGTCCTCAGATATATACTAATTAAAACTGTAACAAAAAAAAATCCATTCATTAAATAAACTGAATGGGTTACTTATCCCACATAAGCTGACAGAAAACCTGGAAAGGAAAGAGTCAGCATCGCGTTTTGACACGCAGAGAACGAGGAAACACAGACTCTCGGTGAGATGTGACCTTGTTGAAGGAATGGGCATGGAAAACGACTTGTGGCAGTTGTGTGGAAAGCACTTCATAGCTATCATTTCTCGCCCAAATGCTTTTTTCCTCATCTCTGAAATACTGATTCTAAACAGATGGCATGATCTGTTAAAGGCATTCGAGCCAAGAAAACAAGCAGAAAACCTTATTTCCAATCATCATTATATTTGACTGGAAAACTGTGAAATATGAAATGTTGCTATTCAATTTCTGAACAAAACAAATATCCAATGAAGAGCCTACTATGTGCTTCTGGATGAATGAGGAGTGGTCTCTGCTTTCTAATAGCTTGGGTCTAATGGAGACAAAAGCCATTTTACCCTGCCAACCCACTGTACAAACAGAGACAAAAGTCAATGACATTACAGAAAAACGAACCAAGGAGCAATAGGCTTTCTTGCCAACAATGTGATCAGGAAGCCCTAGGGTATTTTTACAATACTGAGGAAAGAAATATGTAAAGTCTTAGGAAGCAACCTTTTCAACAAAGAGATAGGGGTTCAATTTCCTTAACTTGAATTTTTCCACAGAATATATAAACTGAATTCTACCTGGTCAGGGAAAAAAATAAAATTATAATAATAATTTAAATAGCACCTCTTCAGAGAACTCACAGACCTACCAATCTGCTCTATTCCAGGGTACTGCCCAAATAAGAGTATGTTTTCCAAAATCCCAGAACTAAGGATACACGTTAATCTAAATACTAAACTAACACAGGAAGGCGCGTGTGTGTAGTGTGTTTGTGTTGTGGTCCAAGTGCAGAAACCGGTCCATTTACAGAAATACATCCAGTCACCTAAAACGAAAATCCTTGGCTCTAATTTCTGATGAGGAGAGTAAACAAGCCCTGCCCGAGTGGGATCTGGCGCTGATCCTTTCTAATGCATCTAACGCAAGTGCTCAAATATCTTAATCTCCCGTGAAGTATCTTCTAATGGGTTTCTGTGTTCTATTTATCTGCTTACTCTAAGTATAGTTAATGTCACATGTGTTATCTCCAAAGAATCACTTTTACTTGGATTTTAGGGATTTTTATACAACACTCTCTCGTCTGAAAATCACAGATGCATTCATCTAGTTGCACTCACACACACTCCTATTTATGGGTATTTACAGAGGCAGTGATGAGTAATGTTAAAGATTCATTTCAGAATGACGATGATATAATAAAGTAAACAAGTCTGTTCTCACAGATCACACTGGAGCTAAAACGCATTAGGCAAAAGTTCTCAGAGCTTGGTCCAGAAAACCAGGAGGGTTCCGGAGACTGTTTCATAGTCTGTGGCATCAAAAATATTTTCATAATAATGCTAGGCCATTATCTCCCTTTCCACGCTCATTTTCTCCTAACTGTATAATAGAGTTTCACAGAGTCTGTAAGATTTGTGATATCACAACAGATTGAGTGCAGAAGTAAATGTGGAAATTCATTGGTCTTTTATTAACCTAGCTATTATCAATAAATATATCCTAAGTTCTACGAGGTCTTTACACTTTTTAAGAGTGTAAAGAGGTCTTCGGACCAAAAAGTTTGGGGCATACTCATCTCCATTAGTTTCCCCATCAAAATTGAAAATAATTAACAATCTGAAAAAAATCGGCAGTTGTCCTATAAGTCAACAAATATGCTTTTAAATGCCATGTATAAGTTGTTTCTATTGCACCTGCACCTACTCAACCACTAAGAAAGGGAAAATTTTCTTCAGAAAATATTTAATCCAATCCATTAATTTTGTAGATTCCATGGCACCCTCAGCGAGAACACAGGTCCAGCTAGGGAGCAAAATGTTCATCATAATAAAGTGCACAGGAATTCTGCTTCTGGTATAAGAGAATGAGCGCCTGACAAACTGGTCCCCACCAGTCATTCCTATAAACTCTGGATAAAATACTCACAGCTACTACCTGAGGCTTCTGGAGAGATCAGAGAGACTCAGAACCTAGGGCAGGCAATCAAAGCACAGAGCCAGCTCCCCCTTTCCTGTGGCTTTGCCCTGGAGGTGGCTGCAGGGGAACTCCAGCAGGAAAACGGCTTTCTGCTCTCCGGCCAGAGGTACCAGCAGGAGAGGCGAGGCACCAAGGCCACCAGAATGCAGGACTCCAGGGGACCAGGTCCTGGCTCTGTTTAAATACCATGGAGCCCCTGACTGAACCCTCAGCAACACGCACATGCACACGCGTGTGGCAAGCTCCCACGTTTGCTGGGCTTCAGGGTAAAAGGACTGAACTAAAATAAAATCTGAGCCTAACCAAGTTACTGTATTTTGCCATATATAATGTGCCCCCTTTTGCCCAACTTTTTCAGGGAAAAAAGGGTGCACATTATATATGGATAGTGCTAATTCTATACCTATATAAATGTTTTTCATTCTTTTATGCTTATGCATTAAAAGTGTAACTCTAGAAGCCAATAACGAAATGTATATGCAAAATAATACCCTGGAATACGATAATCGGTTTTATATACAAATAAAAAATTGAATTAAAAATTAAAACAAAACATTTTTTTCCTGAAAGTTTGGGCCAATAATGTGGGTGTGCATTATACATGGCAAAATACAATAACTGCCTGCTGAAATAAAAACTTCTCCATTCTTCAGAGCAAAGGAAGAAAATCCAGAGATTCTTCAGGAGTATATGCACAATGTTCCAGATACCATACATTATTACCCAAAATATGAGGAGCCAGGAAAATGTGCCTTACTCTCTAGAGAAAAGACAACCAACATAGGCCAACTCCAAGATGGTCCAGATGTTCCAATATCACACAGAAACTTGAAAGCCACTATTTATATATGCTGAGTAAGAATAAGTGGCATATTCTCATAATGGGTAAAAAGAGAGTTAATATCGCCCTGAATGGTGTGGCTCAGTTGGTTAAGTGTCCTCCGGCAAAGTGAAAGGTCGCTGGTTCAATTCCCGGTCAGGGCACATGCCTGGGTTGCGGGTTCAGTCCCTGGTCAGGGCATGTATGAGAGGCAAACAATGGACATTTCTCTCCCTCTCTTTCTCCCTCTCTTCCCGTCTCTAAAAGTAAATAAATAAAATCTTTTTTTAAAAAAAGATAGGAAACTCAGCAGAGTACTAAAAAATATTAAAAATCCGGGAGCCTTCTGCTTCTGGTCAGGATGGACCAGGAAACAGGAATGCTGCCCAGGTAATTTTGCCAGGCCGCCGCAATCCTAACACCAAGCTGATAAAGTAATTTAAAACAATGTATCCCAATATCCCTAATAAATATAGGCACCAAAACCCTTAAGTTATT
>PVKM010018976.1:0-24606 GCA_004027735.1 Carollia perspicillata | reverse complement strand
CTATATGTTTTAAACACTATAAGGAAACAAATAAAATATTCCCATAATCCAAGTAAGAAAACAGAAGAGAATAAATTTTGGGTCATTTCAAAAGAATTTAAGAAAGGTGATTAAAAGTTGTGAGCAGGATGTAGAGAAGGGCAAAGTAACAGTACCTTTGGCTTACAGAAGAGAGGAAATAATCATTGGAATTCGGAGACGTTTTAAGTATTTTTTATTAAATGTATCGGGATGACTTTGGTTAATGATACTATATAGGTTTCAAGTGTACATTTCTACGGTACATGATCGGCATATTGCATTGTGTGCCCTCCACGCAAAGTCAGATCATTTTCTGTCACCATATATTTGGCCCCCTTGACCCTTTACTACTCCCTCACCCCCTTTCCAAACAGTAACCACCCTATTGCCGGGCCTATGAATTTCAGTTTTACATTCCACGTATGAGTGAAATCATGTGGCTCTTAGCTTTTTCTAACTGACTTAATTTGCTTAGCATAACGTTATCAAGTTCCACTCATGTTGTCTCAAACGGCAATATTTCATCTTCTCTTGTGAGTGAGTAGTATTCCATTGTCTATATGCACCACATCTTCTTTATCTAATCCTCTATTGAAGGACACTTTGGTTGTTTTCAGGTCTCGGCCATCTTGGATAATGCTGCAATGAACAGAGGGGTGAGTATGTCTTTGTGAATAAGTATTTTCAAGTTTTTTTGGGTAGATACCCAGAAGAGGGATTGTTGGGTCATATGGTAACTCAAATCTTAATATTTTGAGGAACCTCTATTCTGATTTTCATAGGGGCTGTGCTGTTTACATTCCCACCAGCAGTGAATGAGGGTTCCTTTCTCTCTACCAGCTCTCCAACTCTTGGTATTACCTATCTTGTTGATCATAGCCATCCGAACAGGTTGTAGGTTTTATTTCATTGTAGTTTTGACTAGCATTTCCACAATAGCTAGTGAGGCTGAGCGTCTCTATATATTGGCCGTTTTTATGTCTTCTTGTGAGAAGTGTCTGTTCAGGTTCTCTGCCCTTTTTTTAATTGGATTATTTGTTTGTTTGGTGTTGAGTTGGACAAATGCTTTATATAGTTTGGGTTTGGCTTTTAACCTCTTATTGGAACTGTTGTTTGCAAATATCCTTTCCCATTTTGTTGGTTGCTTTTTTGTTTTGTTGATGGTTTCTTTGCTGTGCAGAGATTTTTAGTTTGATATAGGCCATTCATTTAATTTTGCCTTTACTTCCCTTACCTTTAGTATCAAATTTATAAAACCTTTCTAAGACCAAGCTCCATAAGTTTAGTAACCTATGTTTTCTTCTACATAATTTATTGTTTCAGATAATATATTTAAGTCTTTGATCCATTTTGAATTAATTTTTGTATGTGGGAATATACTGTTAGCCTAATTTCACTCTTTTGCCTGTGAGTTTCCAATTTCCCTAGCTCCATTCATTGAAGAGGTTTTCTTTCACCATTATATGTTTCTTACTCCTTTGTCAAAAGTTATTTGCCTGTATCACAGGTTTTATTTTTGGACTCTCAATTCTGTTCCATTGGTATCTGTGTCTGTTATTCTGCCAATAGCATGCTGTTTTGATTATCATTGCTCTGTAGTATAATTTGAAGTCAGGTAGTGTGATATCTCCGCCTTCATTCCTTTTTCTCAGGATTGCTTTGGCTATTTGGGGTCCTTAGTGGTTCCATATAAATCTGATGATTTTTTTGTTCTAGTTTTTTAAAGTGTCATTGGGATTTTGATAGGGATTATATGAAATATGTATATTGCTTTGGGTTATATGGGCATTTTAACTATATGGACTCTTGCAATCCATGAACATGGAATATTTTTCCATTTCGTTGGATCTTTTTCAATCTCTTTTAATAATGCTTTGTAGTTTTCACTGTATAGATCCTTCATGTCCTTGGATAATTTTATTCTTAGCTAGTTTACTTTCTTCTTCTTCTTTTTTGCAATTGTGAAATGAATTTTTTAAATTTTGTTTTCTGAAATTTTATTGTTAGTACTTAGGAATGTGGTGTGAGGAGTTTTTAATTTAAAAGGAGAGTTTCTCCTAATATAAGTGACACAGATAGACTGTGATGAGGAAGCTGGGAAAATAAACCTCCAACCTGTCTTCCTCCTTCCTTCTGGTCTCCCGCCATTGCTCTGTGGTGGCTGGTCCCAACTGGGATCCAGACGTAGGAGATACTGCGTGTGTAGGTCAGGTGTGCAGGCACAGTGAAGGATGAAGGGGCGTAGCTCTGGAGAAACATATGAAAGATATTCAGCACAAATTCTATAAAATTTACAGAAAAATTATTACAAACTGCAGAATGGTAGGAGAAAACTGCACTAAACAGACATTTACAGTGGACCTTCAGAATTGTACAGTATTTTAACCTGAAGAAAAGGAAGTTATTGGGATTTCATGTAAAGGGAACTATTTAAGGAAAGACATTAGAGTGTATAAATTTTTGGATTATTTGGGTATTCTAAGTGTTGTTATCAAAATTCAAATGTTTGTATAAGTAGTAGGATGGAAATCTGGCAATCCAGGATTTTGTTACTTTAAGAAAGACGACAGATTAAAAACTTCAGTTCTTATAATTTTAAGTCTTTTTATAAATGTAAATCAGTCAATTATTTTTTTGGAAGAGATAACATAAAATTTTGAGGGTTTGTTTTTAGATTTTTTTAATTCATTTTTTTTTTCCTGAGTTTAGGAAGCATTTAAAACTGTTCTTTAAATTCTTCTCAATGTTGTTGCTACTTTGCAACTGTTTTTCTGCTTTATCTAACTGATTCTTGTTTGGGGAAGTTCTGGAGGGTGGAGGAAAGGCGACAGGAGGATTTCGTTCAAGAAGGGACAAGGTAAAAAAGGATATTGGAGGAGGGAAAGGTAAAGGATAAATATGAGGAGAACAATGAAGAAGAGAAGGAAAAAAGAGACAAGGAATGGGAACAGATGAGGAAGACAAGGAAGTAGAGGAGGTGGTTTTGCTTAGAGTAAACATATCAAGGACTTTGGAGTGAGTTAAATTTTTGTATCAAATCAGCTATTTAACCTTGAAGAATTTTCATTATAAAAATGGAGAGAGTGATAAGCAAAATACAGGATATTATAAAAAGTGTGATACCATAGTGATAGTTTTGAACATATGAAAGGTACTCATTAGCTGCTAATTTCCCTCCTCTTTTCTTTTTTTTCAAACCACCACATGGAATTACTAACCATGAATTTAGCCCTGACGTTGCTACTGATCTGATGTGAAACTCATTATAACATCCATGTCAATTGCAAAGCCTAAGACTCCCAACATTTACAATTTAACTCAAGCTTCTTCTTTTTTTTTTTTTAACTATATGGGTGTCAGAAATATAACTCTAGCATCAGAATCAACAAAGAATCCTTGTAAATAACAACACCATAAGCTATCAGGAAGTAGTAATAGTTAATTATAAAAATTAAATTCAAGTAAAATAGAGTTATTACTGAAAGGTACTGACCCTGTCTGAATTAAAATAGCAAACAGAAGGTTATTATTCTCATTTCTTTATGATTCAGAAAAAAAACATTTGAAGGAATTTAATAGTACAAATGGCAGTTTGTTATAATAAAGCATTTGACAGAATGAAGACTACTAGTGGATTGTTCAAGTGTGAACAGCCCACAGGCTCAGCAGAAACCACTTTTTAAAAAACAGAGGATCCTCAGTTAGAAAAAGAAAGCACCAGAGAAAATCAGGAAAGAATGACTGGTGTTTTATAGAAATTTTTGTGCTCCTATTTGCCTTCTCACTTTATTCACAACAATGAGCCCATCAGTGGGCAGCCCCTGTGGCTCCTGGGGTGACCTTATGGAGTTGCTCAGGATGCTGACTTTGAAGGGCACACCGGGGAAAGCACTGCGGGGCTGCACTGCTCTCTCTTTCTTTTGAGAAGTAAGCTGAATCGTAAGTAGGGCACGTTCAATGTGCTGTCACGATCTGGATTTTTGCAGTTCACCTGACTCACCAAAAATTGCTTTTCTAAAGAAAAAGTATCAGTATCATTATAAAATGTAGTTACTAACTCTATTCTCCCAGTGACCAGTGGATTTGATTCAGTAAACATTTTATAATGTATTCTCAGAGTCAAAAATACATTTTTTGGTAGAACAAATGTCTCAAATTTGATGTTAATCTCATTTGGCTAGAAGATGCACAGTGCAGTATTATTTCTATAGATGATTAATTTTTGAGGCTGAAAATAAAAATACTTGAATATGTTTATAGCAATTGTATTTTGCACCACTAGTATTTTAAAATATATTATTGAAATTCTTTATTTTATATAACAGTCTATTTCAATGTGTTTTAAATATAATTTTCTCCTTTGAGAATGTGTAGTCATGTATTAACTAAAACTATGGCCTATCTGATTTGATTATTATTCTCATTAACCAATCAATGAAATTAAGTCATCAATAACATTTTGCTTTTATTTTATTTTTTTAATAGGCTTTAATTTTTAGAGCAATTTTAGGTTCACAGTAAAATCAAGCAGAAGGTACGGAGACTTGTTTTTCTTCAAAGAGTTTATTTATTTTTAGAGAGAGAGGAAGGGAGGGAGAAAGAGAGGAAGAGAAACATCAATGTGTGGTTGCCTCTCATGCACCCCCCACCAGAGACCTGGCCACAACCCAGGCATGAGCCCTGAATGGGAATCAAACCAGCGACCCTTTGGTTCACAGGCCCATGCTAAATCCAGTGAGTTATACCAGCTGGGGCACTTTTTGCATTTAAAAAATCAACTGAGAAATTGACTTTGACCAAGAAAAATAACAAAATTATATTCTCTTTGGCTGTATGTGAAACATGTTTCTTCCTTTGGAGGGAATCACAAAATAACAGTTTTGCTATTTGTGGGGTCCATTTTCTTCAAAGTTTGATATGATTTTTAACCTTATTTTATTGCTTTGTAATTTTAACAACATGCTTCATACTCATGTTTGGTATCATTGGTAATACCTTAAACTTTTCAGGCATTTGTAGCTTGAGAGAATGCACTGAATGCAATTTGATTTCCAAACTACCGTTATTCTAACAAAAAGACAAAAAAAAAAAAAAAAAACCCAGCAGAAAAGGTCAGTATTTCTATTCCATGTGAAGTATTGGTATCCCAGTAAAAGTCTTATTTTAGACATGAAATGCAACTTCAGGCTTCATAGCTCACTGGATATTTCTGCGAACAAAGGAGAACAATTACAAGCTGTTATTAAGGCCATATGAGTGTTGGCATCAATATCACTTTCAAGAGTAAGTGACACAGGTCAAAGACCTTGGTGGCAAAAACATGTTAGTGATATTGACTTCATGCTTAGCACTGTCCTAGATATGACTTGAAAGGAGTAACCCAGATGCAGTAGACTATGGCAAATTCTCAAGTCTCACAGACAGCTCATTCCATAATTCGTTATCTGTTACCTTTGATGGTCCTTGATGTTTCTTTTATTAGGACCCTCTGATATCAGTGTAGCAGATGAGCCTTCGAGAATTAGAGTTTTAGGATGTGAGCTATTCAGGACCTGGGAAGATGTGTTTGGAAGATGAAGCACTCCAGTTTCACAAAAATCCAAAGCTGGAACTCATAAACAGAAAGAGAACAGGCCGAGACAATGTGTAAATGAATAGAGACAATGTGTAATTGAATAAACACCCCGGTAAAGATGGAATGAGGGAGAAAACACCACCAGGGCGGCTGCCGTTCTTAACCGTTGGCTAGAAAGTTTCTGAAAACTTCAACTTCCAAAAGACATTTAAATTCTTTATAATTATTAAAAGTATAATATTTAACTACATAATTATGTATGGGTTTTAAATTGAAAATTCAAAGTGGCTTGCTCCTGAAGAATAAAAAAAATGGATGCATAGTTTTGAAAACCTAAATTGAAGTAGTGTCAATTTAGGTCAAAGCCTAAATTGAAGTAGTCTACTTTATAAAATTCCCTATTTTATTGTTATTCTTATTTTTGATATCTATTCTTATTTTCAAAAATGCTTTTTTGATTATTCTTTTCTATTCTTTTTTCTTCAGTGGGTCCCTTGTATTTTGGGGTTTTCCGAAATTTAAAATAATGCAATAGCTTATTGAAGTAGTCTGTTTGTTATGAAATAATTTAAATGTACCTAAAAGTACAATGTAGAATAGTAAAATAAGCATAATATATCCATCAACTATAGTAAAAATATTTTCAATATTTTAATATTTGCTGTATATTATATGCAATATATTCTATATATACATATACAAATATATTTTTCTTTTTTAAAAGATTCTTAAAATTTACTTTTACAGAGAATGGAAGTGGGGGAAAGAGTGTGGGAGAAACATCAATGTGCAAGAGAAACATCATTTGGTTGCCTCTTGCACACCTCCACCTGGAGACCTGGCCTGGAACTCAGGCATCTGCCCTGACTGGGAATCGACTGGCAACCTATGGTTTGCAGGTCAGTGCTCAATCCATTGAGCCACACCAGCCAGGGCTACAAAGATTTTCTTATTGAATCATTTCATCATACATTACAAAAAAATAGTAATAATTCATTCCTAAATAATTTGACAACTTTTAACATAAAGTGATTCTCTTATATAACCAGACCATTATGATACTTTAATAAAATTTATAATAACTTAAAATAATTTCCTAAAGTTAGGTAATAAACATTATAGTCAAATTTTGTTCATAATCCTAAAAATGCAAAACTTAGTAATGTTTTATTTGGAGAGAAGTTAGGATCCAATTAAACATTATTCATTTCATTTAATTATTATTACTCTTAAATATTTTTTAATCTTACTATTTTCCCCCATAAAAGTGTCTTTTGAAAAGACCAGGTCAGTTGTATTTCAAATTGTTCCAACTGGAAAGCATTATGCTAAGTGAAATAAGCCAGATGGTGAAAGACAAATACCATATGATCTCACCTTTAACAGGAACCTAATCAACAAGACAAGCAAGCAAGCAAAATATAACCAAAGACATTGAAATAGGAAACAGGCTGACAGTAACCAGAGGGGAGTGGGGAGGGAATTTCAGGGGGAAAAGGGGAAGGGTTTACAGGAACAAGTATAAAGGACACATGGACAAAAACTAAGGGTGGGTGGAAATGGGAGGGAGGAGGGGAGCTCTGGGGGCGGTGGACTGGGATGGGAGTAAAAGACAGAAAACTGTACTTGAACAACAACTAAAATAAAAAATAATTTAAAAAATGTTCCAAATTCTGAATTTGTCTAATTTGCTTTCTGATGTCATTTAACTTATTCTTCCACTTGCTGTGTTTTACTGTTACTGATCCTGTAGAAGCTCATTGTTTATTGTTTTTTTCCCTAATATGTCTGCATTAATCTATTTTCCATAGTGAGGATAAAATTTTCCTTAAGAAACACAGACCTCATTATGCCAATTTTCCTCACCAAAAAGTAATATCCAAACTCCTTGGAACCATCTTCAGAACCCTCCAGAGTCCAGCTTTTGTATCCTTCTCTCCACGGCCAGCCTTCTTTCCCCATCTCTCGCTCTCCAGGGAGGCTCATGCCATGCCAGGAAAGGGCACGTAAGGTCAGACTAGGAGGCAGGAGGGAAACAGGAGAGAGAGACCTTTTTTATATAAAGTCACTCACTGAGGTCAAAAAATAAAACTGGGTAGGCAAGAGAAAAAGTATAATTAATTTCATGTTTCTCATTTCAGTATCCTCTCCTCAAATACAAAAATAAATCATAGTAATGTTTAAAAATAAGTATGTTGTTTTAATAACACTAACATCATATTCTTCTTTAGTATATAACTAAACCAAATGGATATTGATGTAGAAAAGAAAATGAACACAAGTTTAGACACCTTCATTTATCTACTTGTATCCTTATGACAACATAAAAATAAGTGGCTAACTGAAAGTAAAAGTATTTATTTTATGTCTACTACTTTGCATTCAGGCAGTTCATGGAAAAGAAGTAGGTTCTTATTTCATGTAGATACATATATTGATATAGAGAGATACATATGCATACATACATTGCACATACATACATGTGTATATATACATATATCAATATATACATGCATAACAACATATTCATTCCTACTAATGAAAACAAATATATTTTGTTATGTTTGGATATGTCATATCCAAACTTCAGAACAAAAAAGATTTCTCACTTTAGTCTATCTTCCTGCAGTTCTTTCAAGAATGAAAATTCATACCAACTTCAAAAAAGTCTTAGCAGGTTGAGGAACAGACTTCTAATATACAGAATGAAAATATTTTAAATTTAATCTCTCAAGAAAATGCTTATAACTTGCATAATTAACACAATCAGATTTTACACTTTGGAAATAGTACTGATACAGAATATTAGAAATGATAATCTAAGACAGCCAAATGTTAATACTTTTCATTCTGTGTCCTTTTCATCATTAATATATTTCCTAGTCATTAGGTAGTTATTCAGCCACAGGTCAATTAATTTCACTAATTGACTGTACTTAATGTATTTAAAAAATGTTTAGGCATTGAAATTGATTTGTTGAAGAGAATTACATTGCCATGAAATATTTTGGTAATTCATTTGTGATTTGATGCTTCATTGAAAAAAATACTTGTCCTTTTCCTTTTGTATTCTAACCTAGCATAAGAAAGTATCTCTTTTTACATGTCAGTGATAGATAATGGTCATCAAAAGGAATCTACACATATCTCAAGAGTTTTGTCAAATAAATCTGATGATCTTTATGTTTTTAGAAAGGTTTGTATAGACTATTATTTTTCTTTAAGACTATTATTTTTCTAAATTTGCTAATTGAACTATGAACAAACACATATGAGTTTAAGCTAACCTATTAACTTCATTGATTTACTTTGTTTTTAACAACTGTCAACATTTTATAAGAATAAATTATTGTTCAGATCTTCTAATTAAACTGTGGAGAGAATGGTATGTATCATCCATTCACTGAATTATCTTTTCTTGAATTGTTTTCATTTAACATAGAGTATATATGAGTGATTGTATATTCTTATGATTAAACTAGGATAACTCAAAAAATAATATGTTGCATAATACTGCAAAATGAACTTTAGATTTGGGATTTAAACCTACAGAAATATTTTCTTTGTACTAATGTTTTAATATATTTAATGCTCAGAATTATTTTCATTTAGAGAGGTTTCTATTCAGTACTTGAATACAAGGGCAATATGGTACAGATGATGAACTGTTAATATACATGGGATTCCTGATGAGGTTCTTTAACTTGAATTATTTATATTTCGGATAATTGTCACCCTTTAAGTCTCATCAGACATGAGAAACTTAAAAATAAGCACCAGACTTTATTTAGTATATTTCTTTCACTCAGTGTACTTGGAAAGCTGGCGTGAGTGACTGAACTGAGGTACCACAGTCAGAATCTGGGCTGAGTCTTCTGTTTGTTAGGATAATAAAACTAGTAGCAATGTCACCAAGCTTGGTCCAGTTTTAAGGCCTTGAAATGCCATTTATTCTGCCTGGAGTGAACACGATGATGATCGTGATAATGGTGGCAGTGGTGGTGGCAAGGATTCCTAACACTAAGGTAGTGTTTGCTGTGTTGAGATACTAATCTAAGCCCTTTATATAAATTAAGTCATGTAATTGTCGTAACTCTATGAGGTAACTGTTACTATTACTTCCACATTATAGAAAAGGAAATTGATAAAAAATGGTGTTCAATGCTTTGCCTAAAAACAGCTGGGGCCAGTTTTAAAATATAAAAAGTCTAGATCCAATGTTTATATTCATTCCCTTTGCTGTTTCTCATAACTGCAGATATCCACTTTGTTGACTTTTTATCATTCAGAGTTCAGCTACAATATCACTGACTTACATGGGCTTCCTATAGCAACCACTCTGAATTGCTCTTCCTATATCATACTTCTCACTTCCATCACTGTTGATTCCATTACCTTATATTCCTTTTTAATTCCTTTATAGTACTCATTTCTATGTAAATTTGTCTGTCATCTATCTATCTATATCTCTATCTACCTAATCTATCTATATTCACTCTTTGCACAAAGAATAATTCTCAGTCTTGAACAGCATCTTATTCTTAGCACCTACAATGACTGGCACATTATAGATAGCTACTAAATAATTGTTCAATAATCTATATAATGGGATAAATAATTGTTATACTTGTAGAATTGATTAGATTTTTGTGAGGATTGCATGCCATGAATCATTTCAAAATCATGGAATAAAGACTTCACAAAAGGTAGGTGTGATCTTTGGCTTTATCCCATAATCTTTTACAAAGCATTGAAATTTTTTAACCTTATTTAAGTTTTCAAAATATAAATAATTATAGTACCTACATTGCACAGTTAGTTGATTTGAGGCTTAAATTCAATGGTAGTTGTAAACTCACCGTATCTCCTATAAAAGAACCACTCAAATGTTTGCTTTACGTACTATACTTTCCATATATGATTTGAGTGGAAAGAAAATGGAGCCTGGAAGAGTATCTAACATTGAGGTGGGATCAGATCGATAACAAGGGAAAGCTTGGCATCAGATTAAGTCAGAACCAGAATTGGAAGTTTACTTCATAGACACACTGCTATGAAAGATGGTGATTACAAGTGGATGATGTGAATGACATGGTGGTCCTGATGTTTTCCTTACACTCAGCCCATCAGAACACTCATTCCCTCACCCACATTGTTGTGTACATTGCTCTGCAGTGGCAGGGCCTGCTGTGGAAAATTATCATGTGGGTAAGGAGAGACTGTGTGACCTCCCCTGCCCAGCAGATCTGAAAGAGAGGGGAAAGGAGCAAACCCTGCCTCCTGTCTTAAACTGACCTTCCAAGAGATATTGCTTAAAGAGAAGCCCTGAGGCGAAGGAGGGAAAGGACAGCTTATCCTCTCTTTCCACGTGGCAGGTGAGCGTGGTTCCCTAGCAATTATTTGTTATCACCAATATTTTTGTTTTATTTAACCAAACTACACGGGATTCATTAGAAAATATTTATTTGGCTCCGTCTTATTCTCAAGTCAGTTACTTGTCATCTTCACAAAATATTCAAGATAAATAAACTGAGTACGTTACTTTTAAGAAGAGAGAAGTACTTGATCAAGATGAAGCCCAGTTAATACTTCAGGCAGTCTGGCTGATGGGAAAGCGGCACCGCTGACGGAAAGCTCTCTGGGCAAAGCCTGTTCGTGCAGACAGTACGGAGGCGGAATGGCTGCTGGCGTAGAACCAACACTAACTGTTGAATGCGTTTTTATCTTCAGTATACGGAAATGGGATGACATAAAAATGTTCTCTCTGACATAAAACATTTTCATCATTAATAGAAAACTCTAACTTTTATAGATATGTCTAGAGAATTTTTAGAATTTCAGTGTGCTAACAGATAAGTACCTTCTGCTTGAAAGCATCCTCCACGTTTTTACTGCCTTGTCATCAGAGGGAACGTGAATGGTGTGTGCAGGCCGAATCCTCGGCGGCCCTGTGCCCGGGATTTTGAAGCAGTCCCTTGCCTCTTTGACTGATTAGACGTGAGTTGTTAGCTCTTTTTATTATTTTTGAAACTGCTTACATTAGTGTAGTAGATTTTACATAAGTTATCCGGTTCTACGTGTTTGAAAACTCTCTCTGTATCAGCCAGGGCATTGCTCACTGCCAATTTGTTACTGGTCCATTACCATCTTAGGCTGAATTATCTTACAGAATGATCCATTGGTTTGAATAATGAATCTTTGAATAACAAAGATTTTTCCATATTTCAATTATTAAGATTTATATTAAAACGCTACATTAAATTTTAACAGACAAAAGTAAATATTCTTAAAAATATACACGCTATTGATTTTGTGAACTTGCCTCATTATTTTAAAGGCAAAATTTGATCAGGAGCTCCTAGTTTTTGTCACCTTTCCCAAAGAGTATTCCAAAGACTTAGACTATTTGTTATTTTTTTTAGTGCAATGAAATCTTATCAACATAGAGATTGCAGGGGAATAATTTGCATACATGCAGTCTTCATTTTGCATATTGCCATTTAACTGAAAACCTTGCTGATTGGAATCATCTCACTTTGTACAGGTGGTTGGTAAAAACTGAGCCCTACAAAGCAAGGTCACAGTTCCAACATGCCTCAGTCTCAGTTAATGCTGTGGTTTGCAAAACAAGGACTGACTATAATTTTAATAGAGTACCTTTCCTCTTTAATTCAGTAAATTAAGCACAATCAAGTGTTTCCTATTATTAAGCAATGTAGAGTAGTGCTTTTTCTTTGAGGCACATCTAATATTTATAGTGAATAATTCATTTATGTTTCGTTAACCTTGCTTTCTGAAAGTGAAAGATATAATCATTACTGGCTTAGTGTTATGGCCTCATGTACGATGGTCACCTGAATTCTGAAGTATACTTGACGTAGGGCATTTTCAGTTCTGGCTCTATAACATGTTTCTTCTCTAAGATTCTTAAATTCATCTTGAAACCAGTGGTAGATCATTTATCACCTCTGGCCCATTCATAATTTTATTAAAGAATGTATCCTAATTTCAGAAGGATAAAGGGGGAAAAACAAGGAAAATTATAGTTTAGTTAAAAATAGTCATTTAATGATAACCTTGAATAAAATATTCATTTAATTTTCAATGTGCATTGATGATCTTAATTCTTACACAGACATAATCTCCAGCTAATTACATTGATGTTGCTTATTTCATTTTCAAATGTAATAGGCCCTGTTAAAAACAATTCGACTAAGTGAAGTTAAAAATCGCATTGACTTCATTCAGCAGTTCTTGAACTGGGCAGCATCCCCTCTAGCAAAGAGAAAGGAGCTCTGCTGAGCTGTGGAGAAGGTTTTGAAGGCAGAAGAGGGGAGAGAAAAATGGGAATTGTTAGGCAAAAATGCATTGTTTCAGGCACGGTCGCCCTCGTAAGGGCCATGGAAAGGGCCCATTGAGCAGATGAGCAGATTATGTCCCCGGAGTTTATCTCACTGTTTAAAAGTTACATCCCCGGGAAGCCGAAGTACAGTTAAGTATTTGATTTTGGTTTGCTCCTGTGGGCCTTGCACAAATGACTCCACTTGGGGCCTCTTGTCTTTTTCTTTTTAACAGCCTCATGCATTTTCTAAGTTTTTGCAATCGTCTTCATGTTTTGGATTCTGGTAAATTCACAGCTTCCTATCTGTTCTTTGGTTTGTTATAAAACACTACTTCTGCCATAGCCATGAGAAAAGGGGACATCAGCAGAGGGCTGAAGTCAAGGTGAGTGCGCCCCAACTTCACCTCAGCTTCTGCACCCAACAGCAAGAAGCCACGTCCAGGCAGACCTGTATTTCAAAGTAGTTACTCAGCAAAGCTCAGTCTGGATTAGCCACCCCTCAGATTACGCTCTGTGATGTTTTGTCCTAATAATCACTGATGCATTGTCAAACAAGTATTTTTGGAAAGTACTTTTTGTTTTTGTAAGAGTTAATATCAATTTTCATTTCTTAAGCACAGAATCTATACCACACTATTTCTCCTTCATGTCTCAAAGTAAAGTATCTTGTAATTGACAGTAAATATGTTTAGCTAAGAGAAACGGTCAGTATTACTACCCCTAAATTAAAACCATACCAAAACCTCAATGAACTACAAAAGCAAATGTGGACTTCATAAAATTTATACAATTCCACAGATACTTGGAAACACTTCTAAGTGATATAGGTCTGTCATAAACTTAAATTTAATTATTTTATGTAACAATTCAACAACTAGTATAGTGCTTGAGCCCATACTGGAGGTCCGATAGATGAATTGAACTCAATTGATTCCTTTGTTTGAACCAAACATCTTTCAAATTATTTTGTTTTCAGAAAACAATGAGAAATATATAAATGTAAAACAATACTATGACGCTATTCTCAGATTTCAGATGAATCTAATTAAATGATACTTTATCCTTGGTTGTATATCTTCACTATCTATAGCTTATTTGTTTCTTAGGTCCTGTTTAATACAAAAAATAAAAGTAGCCACAGTTCTCATGTTACTTGCCCTTTCTAGTTTATCTTTTATATTGCTTGTGATTGTCACTCCTTTGTTTAAAAATCCTCAGTGCCTCTGAAGGAAAGATCTACATGTAAGTCCTACTTATTTAATTTTACATTTAGAAGTGTTTTTTTTTCTTTTTCCTTTCCAATGCATCCCTAATGTATAGGTCTGTTCTTCTATGCATATAACATAAACCCCTACCTTACAGAATACCTTTATACTTATTTATATATTTATATACTATTTTCCTCGTATGAAATTCCCTTTTCCTGTTTTATCTACCAGGGAAACTTCTACCTATTTTCCAAACCAACACAAATAGCACCTTCTCTGTGAGACCGACACTCTCGTCCTCTACACAGAGACAGTTTCTCTCTTGTCTACGCACCCACAGCAATTTATGCATGTTTCTACTCTATTGTTTATTGTAATATGTTCCATGTTTGTAATCCCCATTAGAATTCACATCTTATACAAGCATATTTTTTTTCTTTGTATATTCCTGGAGAATTGCCCGAGTTCAATATAAAATAATAACTTCATAAATATTTTTGAAAGTGAATCATCTTGAGGTCAGTAATTAATAAAGCCATCTTTTTCAAGTTGATCATTATTTATGATCATTATAAAAGTTTCACATGAGGATGCTGCTGAAAGAGTCTCAACTATTGGGTACAATGATTCCATGGGCTCATATACATAATCACTTAAAATAAATGTCTTTTTCCATATGGGGCTTTAAAGTAATTATTCAAACATTTTAATAAGTCTTTTCATTATATTAGGAATATTTATTAGATAAAATATAAATAGTAAAAAGTAAAAAGATTAAGAACTCCCCCAAATAACTCTTGTTATATTTTATTTTTTATTTTTTTTTTGCATTTTACTTGTCCTTAGTTTGATTTACAAGCTAAGGGCACATAGAGTCTGTGCATATATTTTTGACTAAATTCTATATTTTTGTTTCAAATAAAATATTTAGATTTCTTTGTTATCACCATTTTAAGTATTTTCATTTTTATTACCAGAACAATATAATTGATTACTAAAAATTGGAAAACAAATAAAAAATAAAAACTTAGGAGTTGCTTATAACTGCTTTGCCTGAGAGAGAGGTAAATAAACACCCAACATTTACTATATATCTATATTTATCATTGTCTATTAATCTATTAATCCCCCCAAATGGGATCATGCAATATATATTACATGATCTCTTTTTTTACTAAGTAAGATGTTCATGAACATATTTCCATGCACTTCATGTAATTCTTTGATCCTGATACTGGAATAGTCCAGGGATCAACAGCATTAGCATCACCTGGTACTTGTTAGAGTCAGTATCCCTCTGCTTTTGCGAGCTCCCAACTGTGGAATAAAAACAGTGCAGGTATTTATTGAAAAAATCTATGTGTCAATGGATACATGCAGTTCAAACACATGTTGTTCAAGAGTCAACTGTGTAGTCATTTCTTATGTGATATAAAACATTTTTACTTTTTGTGATCTCACTGTGAGCTACTCGAGGTAAGTTGCTTGGTTTTGTTCATTGTTTTGCCATCAATTTTTAGAAGAATTCCTTATATATAGTAGGTGCTTGATATTTTTCTGTTATGTGAATGAAAGTTCTCATTTCATGCTAAGCATTGCTCTATATGCTTTATGTATTTATCTCATTTAATTCTTGCTAAAAGTCTGTGTTAAGTGCTACTCTTATTTGTGATTTGCATAAGGAGAAACCAAGTTACAGAGATGTTAAATATCTTGCCCAAATCCCTTAGTGAATGAGTGTTGGTTAAAGTGACCTGAACTCAGTTCACTGCTACAAGACATTGCAACTCATGGATCGATATTTAAGAGAGGAGTTGCAGAACTGGATTTAAATAACTAACTTCAAAGAGAGTCAGACTTAACTCTTCTTTTTAGATGTTGTGCTGGGATGTTCTTATAAAATTGTACCTTTAATGACAGCAATAACCCTGAAAATATCTATTATATACCTCTGATTTGCAACTACATATCAGAAATTTTGTCCTGAGAAATGAATTGAAATTAAAAGTGACTTTAAAAAACATTTCTGTTCTTAATTAATTCAAAGAAATATATGAGCGGAAATCTTTCTTACATTTAGAATATGAAAAGAGAATAACATTGATCTATATCTTCCCTCAAGGTTTTCTTTCTTTTCTTAAAATTCAATGTATCTCTTTAAATAAAATTATTTTATGATGGGTTAATTTACTACAGTAATTTTTTAATATAGCCTTTTATTGGCCCGTCTATTCTGTGAATTTCAACAAAACTTTTACCTCCCTATAATTCAGTGTGAATGTAATTTATAATAATTGCACATCCAGCTGGTTGCCATTTAAGACTGGAAAATACATTATTTTTTCTCAATTTTCTATAAAAATGCAACACCAGTAAATAAAATGATTAAAATATCTACACAAAAGAAAATGTCAGTATATGATTTACTTACATTGAAAAAAATTAATGGAAATATTATTCTGGTTACCACTCTACTGTTATTATAACTCATTATGGTTAGCAAGTTTAAAGAATTGAGTTATTCTATACAATATTTCTAATACAATCCCTGGGAACATTTAAAACCAGCCTAGATGAAATATTACAAGGTATATTGAAGAGGGTAATTTTGCACAGGCAGGGAGATTTATTTAGATTCAATACTCCTTTTTTCCCATTATTGCTTCTAATTTCTAAAGGCCAGTTGTGCACATTAATAGTGTGCTTATTCTTTTCTTAAGTTACATGTTTTTTTTTTAATTATCAGGAACTCTATATTTAGGGAAATGAGAGAAAAGAGAATACGGAATACACAATTTGAGAATAGACTACTTCTTTATTTTTCCTACAACAGGTTCCGTAGCAATTCCTAGTTTTTTATACCCTCAGCCCCTTGCCCTCTTTTCTTACCCATCAACTACAGCCTGCAGGGGAGTGGGGACCTTTGAACTCCAGAAGGGAGGCTCTACATTATTACAAAGGGAATTCAGCAGAATGGTGCAGAGGAGGCCGGACACAGAGAGGTCTTTCTTCCAAGTGGAAATACACAGTCCTTGATTTTCACAGTGGTCCAGAACCACAAAACTTACCGTGTATGTTGAAACTAGGAGAAGCTATCTTAAAAATCAATGGGGAAAATTATGATTTTTTCCTGTGTTCCTTAAAGATTTTTGTTACATTAAAATCATTCTTAATGTCTTTTGAAAATTTGTAGGGAAATTAAAAAAATTAGTAAAAGTAATATTCACTCAGTGCACTCTATTTTTAAAACATTAGAAGCACTGAAACATTTATTAAAAACTTGTAAAAAAGAGTAGTTTGGACAGTTCTTGTCTTTTCTTCTTGTTGAATAACTGACAAGGCCAAACCCGTATCTCCTCTAGGCAAATTGTTATATTCCTTGGCAAAGAACATATTCCTTCGGCAAATTGTTATATTCCTTTCAAAGTTTGAATTAGCTTCCAATACTTTGTATTTTCTTTCAGTGTTGCGAAATATCATGAATTTATTTATTGCAAATTTTTGTGTTATTGTTGTTGTTGTTGCCAGTGTCACTTTCTCTGGGACAACTTCATTCTTTTTGTCACAACTATTCTTAATTTCTGTTGTTAGTCACCATCACTAAGTTCTGGCTTCATATCTGGAGTCTCTTAAATGGCAATAAGGTCAACCTTCCAAGATCACTCTAACGCTATTTACTTTTTATTTATACTTTACCTTTGGTAAATTTTTGTTTCTTTCCTTTCACCTTTGCTCACCAGCATCTTTGTTTGACTGTTCTTTCTTGTGGTGGTATGTAAGTTTCTCACTGGGAAGCAGGAGGTATATGCTTTGCTGTGTGTGCCTGAATGCAACTGTGTGTTTTGCTGTCTGTGCCTGAAGAACAGTGTGCACTGATCAATCACAAACAGACTCTGAAAGAAGAAATGTCATTGGTCAATAATTATGATGTTTATCTGTTACTTAGCTAGAATGATTTTTGGACCAGAGATTTAGCTGCAAAATGTGTACCTTATGCATCGATAGTTAGTATACTGTGGAGAATAGCATAGTGACTAAAATTTATACCATGTTGGTAGGAGGACTGTGTTATTTATATTTACTTAAACAGTGGTTACTGAAATTCATACACATTGAAACTGTGCAAATCAAAGCCTGATTGGGGTACTTCCGCTATGCCTAATATTACTGCTGTCATCTTCATTCTTACTACCAACTCTGTTGTATTGAATGCCTATTACGTCCAGGCATTGCTTGGCTCTTTTTGAAATTTACTGCATTTAATCTTCACATGAAACATATATGGTATTATAATACCTATTTTGCTGATGAGAAAACTGGTGTATAACTACTTAAGATATTATTATAAGGCTCTTCAGGAAGTGCCACTATAATGGGGTAGGTTGGACCTGAGATCCCTGGAAAGCAGAGGAACTCCCAAATCTGGCAGGAGACTGCTCCCCTTCTTGCCAAGAAAAGGCAGGGGGCCTGGGAATGCTGCTGAGGTTGCAGATTAAAAGCACCCTGCCTTCTCCAAAGCAGGACGGAGCAGAAGGCACAGTGCTTAAGGCACATTGTATAACAAAGGCAGCTGTCAACTGTAAAGGAGCCAGATAGCCCAGATCTTCCCAGCAGGGAGGGACTGCAGCAGGAGGGGAAAAGGCAAACATGGCCAGGAGTGACTCTTATTGGTTGGAAAGCTGGACATTCCCTCGGGCTTCCAGGGCGCATGGGATTCTGAGAGAGAAGACTTTTAAACAAGAGGCAGGGATAAACTCAATCTCTTGCCTTAGCACTTGCTGCAGTCTCTTGACTCTTGCCTTGGCCTTTGGCTGTCTCTTGTCTCTTGGCTCCTGGCATTTTGGCTTGAGACTTTTGGTCACAGGTGTGCTTGGATGCTCTGGGTCTCAGGCTCTTACTCCCCGAGTAGAAGGGAGCACTTGTGGTACTGGCAGATGCCAGGTCCATCATGAGTTTAGGCCACACATGGTTGGAAGACTGTTCCTGGAGTCAGAGTTCCATGCCGGGATGTGTGCTTTACTAGGCTGCAGCCTCTGGGACACTATGATCCAGTACAGTGTGGCACGTGGGTCCTGGAGTGCTACATGAAGACTGAGAAGGGTGCACCCCAGATCCTGAGAGAGGGAGCTGCTGCAGCATGATACCTCTGAAACCCATGAGTGCGCATGCCAGGGAGGATGGAGATCTGTTTGTGTGGCCAGCATAAACTCCAAAAAGGACAGATAAGGAAATGGGGGACTTTCGGGCATGGTTTTGGCTTATAATCTTTTGGGGAGCAAGAGAAATTCTGGGACTTAAGGGAGAGAAAGGCACAGTGCAGGAGTGCTCTCAACCACCCCAACATTGAAACCCTGTTAATAAAAACCCATTTCCTTCAAACAAGTCTTTGGGTCATGTATCATGGTAACAATTAGCCAAACCCCATGCTGCACGGTATCACCACCGCCAGAACTAGGTCACTATAATTTCAAAACTGATGGTCATTTGGATTTTTATATTATTAACTTCTTTAAATTTGGTCAGCCATTATCTTCTATAAACTCTCTTCAGCCACTCATAATTTCAACTGAGAATTATCAGATAATTCTTTTGGTATAATAAGTTTCACTTACTTGCCACCTCTCTTGTGAAGAAGTATAGTTAGTCCCCTTGGTAACCCATATTATTTATAAAGATCCAGCTATAATTACTCTTTACTGAAGTTGACTCTAGTACTGTTCATTCTTATCCTCCAAGCCATTGCTGTGAGGAAAATGTCATGTATTTTATATCACAACACCTCAAATTCGAGCTATTGTGAGAGAGTGCTCAGTGATTCTCTAGAATTTGAAGTCCACTAAAATTAAATTATTTGGTTCTATTCTATGTGTCTCCAGTGTAGTACACAGAATAGTACAAGACAGAATGAGTTTAGATGACCTTTGGTTTAAGCAAGGTGCTAAGTCACAATGGTATTTCTGTCTTAAACAAAGCTCTCTCAGGCAGGAATTTCAATTCCAATCATCAGGTAAGTTATGCTGGTCAAGAAAAAAGAGTATCAGAATTAATAGAACATTTCTATGTCTTTTTCCACCCTGTCTGTCTTTATCGTGTTGGTTTAACATTTGTAAACTACACATTTCATTTTTTAGTTTTAAAATTCCAAAATGAACTTCATTCCCCGGACTAAGCATTCTTTGCAACTCATATGATTAATTTATATTTCTTGTAAATTATGTTTAAATTCCAATGCTCATTTGAAATGACAGGAAAATGAGAAATGTATCATGATGTGAGACTAACATGAAATGTATTCTGACATCGAGGATTGAAACCATTAATCTTCCCCAAACGTTGGTTGCTTTTATTAGTAGAGGTTTAATATTTGTGTGATACAACTTAACTCGCTGAGGCTGTGACACCCGTAGAAAATAGGATCTCACAAAGATCCCTGACACCCAGCCAGTCACTGAGTTCACCGACGGTGCTATGTTCCATAACAATCCTAGGAAGATCCGCCTCCACTACGTTTATGGAGATAAAAGATGAATTTTGTTTCCTGAGTCATTGTTTGTGATGAGGCTATTTTGGGGGATGAAGTGTATAAAATGAGAAAAACAGAAGAATTAAGAATTCTTTTAAAATACTCGAAGAAAATCTCTCAGTTTCTTAAAAGCAATCCAATCAATGTCTATGAAGTAATTATACTCCCTGCATGGGGATATTTTCCCTAAAATATTCTCAGTGTTGTATTTATAGTGTTGTGGTAAATTTCTGTTAACATACGTCTCCTGATATTCTCTGTCACAATCAGTAGAACAAGATCGTCATCTTATACCAAGCTGATATGTTCTTTGATACTATGTTTAATCCCATATATTTTATGTTCCTGCAGTAAAGCTGGTTTCTTTATTTAATGCATATCTGCTTTTATTTTTATTGTAAGCTACCTTATTTTGGAATACTATCATCACAAGGAATTAAGTGGTTGGATAATTTCATAATTTGAGTTCACAATAGGGTTTCTTAACCTGGGCGTGCATGCACAGGGAGGTCTGTAGTTGCACTTCTGGGCACCTGGGGTCTCCCTGTAACTGCGCACAAAACTGTGTGTGCCTTTGTGCATTTTCTAGAGAGAGCTTTTCACCTGGTTATCAATAAGACTGAGAAAGACTGTTCGTACAGGGCCTTAATTTCATTCTTTACCTTATTTTATTCTTTAACTCTGAGCCTGGTAGTTTTCCACCATTGTCCCAGTTGCTGGTCTTCCATTGTCAACTCTGGTCACCATAGGCCACCAAAGTTTTTCCCTTTAGAGGACACTTGCAGGCTCTGTCCAGGAAATGCTGGCTCACTCTTCTCCAGATCTCAGCCTCCAGCCCTGTCCACTCCTTTGACAAATCTCTGTTTGCATCATGGCCTGTGCTCACCCCCATCTAAACATCAATTCTGCTTTGTTACAGGTAAACAAGACAGAAACTAGGCTGTGTCAGCCTTAAGTTTTATATTATTTTGCAACATTTACTATTTTTGTAAATATTCTATTGTGTATGCCATTACATTTGTCCCGGTTTCTTCCCTCTTTGTCTCCCTCTCTCCAGCCTGCCCCTCCAATCCAATAGTCAAAAAAATAAGCAAGTATACTTGTATTTATATTTCAAAGTTCTTAAGGTCTTTCAAAGAAGAAATATGAAAAGAAAGCAGATAGAAAACATATTCAAGTTAGAAAAAGAATCCGTATTGATGCATATTTTACAGAAGAGAACTTCCTTCTAGACGGCCCAGGCCTATGCGGGTTTCTTCTGCTACCTGAAAGCAGAGTGTTCCTATGAAGACTTGGATAAGTGGAAACGACTTAAAGTGAAGAAGCAATTACTTTAGGACACATCTTGCCAATGGATGCACAAAATAAATTGAAATAAAGCACAAATGCTCCCAGACGCAGTTCAAATCTATGGCAGCTTGAAGCCCAGAAGCTGGGTGCGGGTCCCAGAGAAGGAGTTTGGTAGAGCCACTTCCGCTGCTCGGGATGCAGGCTGCCTCTGGTGTGGCTCGCTGCAAACCAGATGCTGAATGCTAGTTTTGCTTTTTACCTTTTTTTCAAAAAAGCAAAAGTCCTCCTTGGATTATTTTTATTTTTTGTTAGCAAAAAGATGTACTAATGTAAGTCTTCTGTAAAAGCAGAGTGATATAAAGGAAACTTTCAAAAAGTGGGAGATACTTGTACATACTGTGAGAAGAAGGTAAAGCTATGAGGTCTATTCAGGCCCCGGGTTGGAGATGATGGGTTAATAAACAGTCTTCTGGAGTACCCTCTTCCCTCTTCCCTAAAACAAAGCGGTGCTGTAGTAGTTGTGTGTTGCTTGTCTTCTCAGCATCTATTCCTCCTTCGTCTGATAACAAATTCTCAGTTTCCAATGAAAAACACATCTTCCCTACTCTCTATGCTCACCGATTGAGTGCAATTGACACTGCCTAGGTCCTAAGTCCATTACTGTACCCATGCCTCTGATTACGTGACTCATTTTAGGGGAGAAAGGCATATCCAGGATTTTTGTTTAGCTACAGGAGGAGATAAGCACTCTTAATCCAAGGTCTTTTTGTATTTTGTTTTTGTTTCTTCTGGAACCGCTACGAAAATAGTGTACATTGAGGGAAAAACTCATCTGGGAATAGAATTAACACATGGGGGAAAGCAGAACTGAGTGGAGAGAAATAGAAAAGCGTCCTGAGTGTCCCGATGCTACCTTTTGAGCCTTTGTGTCAAAATGTCAAACTGCACCTGAAGCTAAATTCACTAGGTATGTCATGCATTTCCTATTTTTCTTCATAAGCCAATTTAAAGTGAGTTAGTCACGTGCATGGATGTAGTTCTAGCTGATGTGTTAGGCCTGGATTTAGGTCAAACAATGGGCCTGGAGATATCTGTGTCTCTGGAACCTCACTCTCCCATTCTTCTGGTACTTTTTGGTGCTTGTGTCTCCAAAGCACCCAGTGCTCACAGGTTACCCTCAACTTCCAGAGGTCCCCTCCATGGTAATGGCATTATGTGCCTGCTCTTTCCAGCAATGCTAAGTATCCAGGCCTTACTTGAGATTCTTGCCATACCTGAGTTTCTTCTGTTAATACCTGTATCTCCCAGCCTTGATTACTGATTTGTTCATGTGATACATCAATATATGTTACAGAGTAAATGGTGGACAATAGCTTAGTATAGTTTCTTATTCAAAAATCATGTACCTTTTAAAACGAAGTCTAGTGTCTTAACCCAAACTATGGGAGCTGTTCAGTTTTTGTGATAAGTACAAAAGGGAAAATCCTTATTTCTTCAAAAAAAATCAGGTGTTGGTTTTCATCAGTCTACTTACAGCTGTTAATGTGACTGAAATACCTTCAAAGAAGATGTCTCCACTTCATTGATTTTGCACTCTCAGTGTCATTTATTGCCCAGGAACTAATAAACACCACTGAATCCTGGCACATCTCTATTCCTTAGATATTGGAGTAAATTACAATATTTCAAAGGCATTTGAGAACTTACCTGGCTTGATTCTGGGACCGGAGGCATGGTGGAGAGAGCCAGAGTCAGAAAGTCTGCAAGTGCAGTACAATTACACAGCCCCTCCTTTATCCTGTCCTCGGAGCTCCTAGGCTCTGTGGTGGAAACCAAGGCACAGGCATGGATGGAGGAAAGGACCTGCCTGTCTGCTGAGAACAGTGAACCTAAGAACTCTTAACCACATTTATTCCTGGGGTGGTCGCTTTATTTTCAGAGCATTGGGATATTTTCTTCAATCACTTTCCTTAAATGTGTTGCATATTTTCAACCTCAGGCTGCAAACTTTCAAAAATGTCATCCCCACCAAGTACCTCTCTGGATAACCACCCGGTCCTTCTCGTTTTCAAGACTCAAATTGTTTTTCGGATTGGCCAAATTGAAGTGATTTCAGTTTGCTGAATTGCTGTTGTTGATTGGCTCCTTATTTCAGCACAAGTTCACATTCCAGTGGAAACAATAGGCACTTACCGGAGTCCTTGTTCAAGCTCTCAGGGACCCTGCTGAAAGACTGCTGTGTTCCTTTGGATAACCAATCAGTGATATTTCACTGTTATATCCTACAGGGAAAATTAGTTGATTTATTCTGCCCTTTTCATTTTACCAGTGTATGGCCTATTTGCAAGGATCAAATAAATTAATTTCCGTGGTTCAAACAAAATTTTTCAAAGCTACCTTGATGAGAAATAATAGAAGGTATTTTAAAATGTCATTATCAAGTCCATCAAAATATACATGGCATTGTGTTAGATATTACTCAGAACAGATTAATAGCATCTTTCTAAAACTTTATAAACTTAAAACCTTACTGGGAGGTAGTCATCTATTTTTAACATAAGGCGTTTGCCCTGGTTTTCTTCCACTATTGTGAACTATCTGTGCTTTTGAAAATGTTAATCCTTCTCTGTGTTCAGGCTATTTTAAA
>PVKM010018975.1:0-24603 GCA_004027735.1 Carollia perspicillata | reverse complement strand
GTTAGGTGGTTTTATCTATAAACTGTTCAAAATATATAGAAAGAATAATCTCAGAGTTGAAAACAATAATTTTGTTTTTAATTACTTTAATATTTAACTTAATTATCTGTTTGCTTAGATCTCTAAGAATTACGATGAAGTGACTTTTTGGCCTAGCTCCACCCTATTCTCACCCAAACATATGCTAACAAATCAAAGATTCATGACCCTGAGGAGTGGTTTGTTTATAGAGGTGGACGTAACAGAAATCTGAATTAGCTTTCCACCTTCCATTGACAGATTAGCCCATGATACTGACCTCAGATCTGATAGTGTGTGTGGCTTTGCTTGTTCTACTTTTGCATATTTTCTTGGATAGTTAAACCAGGGTACTCCATGTGCTCCAAAGGAAGACTTAGTAACATTTACAACATGTAGCCTTGATAATAATATGAGCTTGTGGATGAGAAAGTGTTAAAAAATGATGTCATCATAGCAAAAGTTAGAGTTGATCATCATCAGAACCAATGGTGCTGCTGGGCAAGACAGCAGAGGTGTATGCAATTCGTGTACATGTTTCACTCCCAGCTGATGAGTACATATTATAAAGGAAGATACTATTAATTTTAACATTGTTTAGGCATGTTTGGTATTTCATGGAAAAAGACAATACGAGGCAAGAAATTGAGAAATGTACCTTTAAGAAAATAATTTATGTCTATGATATAATTAATTCTTCATTTTTTTAATCAAATTTTTTTTTATTGTTGTTCAAATACAGTTGTCCCCATTTTTCCCCAAGGAGGACCTGATTAACTGTTATTCTTATAATGCTTTTAAAAATAATGATAAGGGGTAGAAATGTGGTAATCATAAGACTGATTCTATACCTATGAAATATTATTTCCCTTGATAATCTTTGAACCTTCTAGAATGTAAAGCACAGTGAACAATGATATTTCTGAGGCTAGACAATAATAATTCACAGTACTTTATGACCAATTTGGCAATGTTATCCAATCATAAATATCAGATGTGCTCTACCAGATAACAATTAATAATATTTGGAATACTTCTTAACAACAAGGTTAATGAAAATGTTAAAATAGAGAACAATAGAAGTTATGCTATGGAATACAATGTATATAAATTTTCCATAATTTAAGAAAAAAAATCAACCTGAGCCCTGGCTGGTGTAGTTCAGTGAATTGAACACAGGCCTGTGAACCAAAGGATCAAGGTTCGATTCCCAGTCAGAGCACATGCCTGGGTTGCAGGCCAGTTCTCAGCAGGGGACACACGGGAGGCAACCATACATTGATATTTCTCCCCCTCTCTCCTTCTCTTCCCCTCTAAAGATAAATAAATAAAATCCAAAACAACAACAACAATGACAACAAAAACTCTTAACAGATCAACCTGAGAATAATGGCTGGATCTAGATATTTTATCAATAAATCAATTGCATAAGCACACAAATCTAAATGATAGGCTATGTGGGTTGAAATACTAAATTTTAATTTTCTTCTAACTATGGAATTATAAAAATCTGCACTGACTCACTCTATCCCTTTAGTCTTGATTTTCTGCTACTGATTCTCTTGTGTCTAATTCATGCTATTCATGTCCACATCCTTCTGTTCTTGGCTGACCATAACCTCTAATTAGTGTCCATATTACTATGTACAGAGAATTCTAAGTCTCTAAATATTCAAAGTTCACAGTAATTACACATTTGAGTTGTACTTTCCAAAAAGGATTATTTTGCTCTAAACACTAGTTAAAAAATACTGTCATCAGTATTGTTTGTGTTAATAGGGATAATTCATGATAATTGCTTTAATAAACTCCCAAAACTGCAGTGCCTTACAACTTTTTCTTGTAAATCGCATAGTCTAATGAGGGTCTGGTCGCTCTCCTGGGCACCTCCTCCATCTCGGTTCCCAGATAGTGCATTTCGTCTCCCTTCCTCCATCACTGAATGCTCTCTCTTTTCAACAGAGTGTGACAACACAGAGTTCCATCATCCAGTCTCTGTAGGCCAAATCCAGGACCTCACTTTAATCTAGTTCATGTCTACATCATTCTCTTTTCAGAAAGGTGACTTCTGAATAATTATATGTGTTATTTTAACCTAAGAACAGTGGTAGTGCATGCCCACGCACACGCCTTAAATATACAACAGTGAAATAGGAATAAAATATCCTACTTGGAAGAGGAAAGAATGAAAGGTATGCAAAGTATCTGGTTCATCTGAGTCTTGAAATCTGCAGAATGTCGACAATGATAAAGGTGCCCAGGCTTCGTTCTTCATGGTATCGTAGTTGACTGAATGCACCTGTGAGATTTGCGGTCCATGTATTATGCAAGAGACTACACAGAAGACATTTCAAAGAACAGCTCTAAAATGCCCCATTCTTGTGGTCAAAATAAAGTAACACCTAGAAGCAAGAAGTAATTGGTAACACATCTTTCCTGTATGAGAGACAGAAAAATGAACTGATTTGCAGAAAATAAAATTACATCTGCCACACCCAAATGGCTTGTGTTTCTTCTCTTAGGACTTGGCATTTATATTCTTTTTCTAATCTGAAATCAACATACCTTTCCATCTATATTCTACTATCTTCATTAAAATGAGAGTGATTTTTTTCCCTTTTTTTTCAAGACTGAATCTAAACTGCAGTTAATCCTCCCTGAGCAGATATTGATGATGGTACACAAAAAGTATCATGGGCATGGAAACCAGGATACTTTTTGTGTAATGTTATCAATATCTTCTCTGACTACAGTGGCAAAGGAGACTTTATAGTTTAATTTGCCTGCCTTTATCCAGAAAGAGAAGAACTGGCTGGACACTCTTACCCAAGTGCTACCAGCCAAAGTTCCAATTATTTGGAATTATATCTAAATACAACATTAGTTGGTAAATTGAGGTATATTAAACATTCCAAGAGTTTACTTGATTCCATCAGTGGAATCCAGCAGCATCAGACTGAAAGTCGTTAGGAGCGCTCTGCCGGCAGGAGTTAGGTAGGGGACCTGTTTTAATACGGCAGACTCAGGAGCAAAGCAAGCAAGTTATCTGACTGGCTGTGGCTACAGTGGTTGCTTTATTGGGGAAAGTCTGTTCTGCTGTTAATAACTGGTTGTTCTTAAATTTCATTTTCTCAGCTGTACGTGCATATAAAGACTTGACTCTAGTTTCATTTCTGAATTACTTATGTGGGGTACCAAGGCATGATAGCCAGTTCAGTGTAAGAGGATCTTTATGTAACAATGCCAGGATGTAGGAACAAAATTAAGCAAATGGAATGAGCTCTTCATCTTACTGTTTTTGTATCTTGATCATATGTCTATGTATAGTTCCTAAAACATTTAAATAACTATGTCTCCTAAAATGCACACTCTTCTGTGCTAAACTGTAAAAGTGAGTAAGTATAACCTACTAAACCAACACTAGTGTATCCCTAAACAATAGAACAAGGGTAATTAGTTGATGCCATTCAATTATTAGAATTGTCTAGCACAGGTTTTTCTGTCCCATTTTTGAAGTAGGGCATGTCAGGACTATTAAGTGCTTTAAAAAATAATCACAACAAAGCAACAATAAGATGTCATTTGTGTATCTAATTTGAGGTTATTATCTTGGAGCATGCAATGTTGAAATTAAGTTTTGTTCTGAAATTCTGGACATAGAATCACAATTCTTAATGCTATGATAAAATTCTCCACAGTGTTTCGAATTGACACACTTCTGCAAGACTACTGAACTAAAAATAAACTTCTAAATGATATATTATTTGGATAGCTAAATGGTATCAAAAATATGAAACCTAAATGTTTTTCACTACTTGTATTTAATCCATTTGAACAGCATTTAAAATTCACATCTCAAGTCCAACAGGCAACCTCCACCCATTGTGAATAAATCTCACTCTGAACAAATATGAACTCTGGTAATAGCTTGAGACAAATTGATTGTCTTAACCCACCATCTGGATAATATAGCCTTGAGATTTCTGTACTTCTTTAAAAATAAATCACCTATTATATTTATGTTTTCTGTTTAAGAAAGTTTATAGTTTTACTTGAAATGAATACATTCAATCAATTTTCCTACATATTAAATATATTTAGCCACTAGAAAATTTAGTATTATTTGTTTTTTAAGAATCTTTGTTTCGAGAAATAGAATTATACATCAGGCAAAGGAGGAAAATATAAGGCGTGGGGACCAAGGAAGGTGACATACTTTTGTGTGCACACACACGCTTGTGTACACATTACTTCCCCTTTCCTTGCTCGGTTCATAAAGGAAGTTTTTCCACTTTCCAGTACACATGGTACATGAAAGACAACGCAAGCCCTGATATACCTCAGATTAAATTTACGTAATTCTAGCTAACTAGGATAGCCAGCAAAGAGATTTAATAGTTGGGAGTTTTGAATAACATTCCTATTAAAAAAATGAAAACAAAGATTGAATCACTTTAGTTTTGATGGAAAGCTTGAAGTGCATTTTCAAAAGCATATCTAATTTTAGTCTTCAATTCCCTTTCTCATAATACAAACTTTAGTTAAAAAGACTGCACGGATTTATTTATAGCAGTGTGTGTGTGTGTGTGTGTGTGTGTGTGTGTGTGTGTGTGTGTGTATGCTGTCTTATATACACATGTCAGTTTTACTAGTTCTAATCAAGAAGAGCTTTGAAGGAATTTTGCTGGAGTGAGAAATAGAAAGTTGAGCTGGCATTAAAATTAAAGAAATAGATTAAATCTATTCTGGGCATTTTTAAGTAGCAGATTATGTATTCTATTAAAAACACCACATTGTAGCTCAACAGATTGTTTTGTGCTAATCAACCACATTATTTCAACAGAATTACTGGTTTCAAAAAACTATTCCTCCATTTAAATGCTAATGTAGATACTGCTATGGAGGTCTCTCAAAGATTATGGGTTCTAAATACTGTAGTTACTGAACAGTTGGCCTTTATAGATAAAGGTTCTTTACTTCAGTTTAGAGGCTGTATCTATAAAAGGAAAATGACTTTGTCACTACATTGATTCCTAATATTATTAAATATTTATTAAGATTCAAATGTATACTAAGCCTTTATAAAGTGATAATAGAACAATGTTTACTTTAATTAACCTAGTATCTGAATACTTATAAGGAGATAGGCGCATGGTACACAAACTATTGCTTTCATGCACAAAGATTGGATTCAGGCTCAGAATAGCTCAGATCCATTATCTTTTATTTTTATAGAATTAGTGGAAAGCACTTAAAATTTTCCTAAGTTTATGATAGTAAGCTTTTTTGAAGAGCAGATAGATATATATTTAAGATTGCCCTTACTGCTTACACAATTTTTCTTTTGCTATTTATTCTACTACATAATACTGCATCCAGAATGATAAAAACAATACATATATTCATGGCTCCTATGAAGATGCTTTAATTTTTCTGTAACATTTTGAATTATGAGACCTCTCAGATGTACTTACTCTGCAGGAAAAACTCGACGTTCTTTTGCCAGAGAAATGAAGGCCTATTGACAATCCAATGCTTGGATCACCCTGTCTGGCAGGAGACAGACATCCACAACAGTTCAATTAGAGAGCTGTTCACCTGGCCAGATAGAAAGGAGCTATTCTGAGCCTGAAATGAAAGCCATTGTATTCCATAGCTGTAGATCAATACGGTCCCTGATTATGAAACTCTTGTTATCACGGCTCTGCCCTGTGGATGACTAAGTCCATTTTTTCTCATGTCTTTGCTGGAAATAATGGTTCTAAGACATTTTTTAGAGTAAGCAAAAACCTCCTTCAAAATAGACTCTTTCATGGTAAGGGAAGATTTCACATATTTATAGAAAAAGCTTTTTTTCTCTCTCTCTTAGTGTACAGGGCAAGAAGAAGAAAGCTCTTTTCTTGACAAGTGATTCTCCTCCTATTATTGAAATATTTCTTATACTACATGGTAAATAGCTCTACCTGAAAAAGTAAAACATTTTTCATTGAATTTTCAGGGTTAAATGTTACTATTGTAATGTTAATTATACACAAATACACTGAGACTGAAGACTAGGCATAAATTCCCATGGTTAAAATTTTTAATGAAATAACCTGAGAGTAGGATTGACCCTTAATACTACCTAGGCCAACAGATGACACCACACTGTCATGACAATCCTCTCTTTTAATTATTATGAAGTCTTCGATGGGCAATGGGGCACGATATCATTTAACTTCCACATGAAAGAAGATAATTTCCCTATTAAGTTTGCTTCTGCTCTTTTCTTATTAGGCTGTGATATATCCGGTGGAATTTCTTGTTATCCAAAGGCAAATAGAAAGACTGGAATTATCTGTTATACTTGGTGGTGATGATGAAGGTGTTAATGATGATGATGGAGGTGATGGTGGGAATAAACGTTATGGACATGATCATGACATCTAACATTGTTCTAGTGCCTTCTATATGCTAAACATTGTTCTTATCACTTTAAATGTAGTGTCTCATGTGTTTATCACAGTAAACTCACAAGGCAGCTAAAATGGTCATTCTCATTTTTAAATAGGAAAACTCATATAGGGAGAGGTGGAAGTTCCTGTACTTAGACCCTGTATATCATATTGTAACATCTTAGCGCAATCCATTTACAGAGTGTATACTCATGTTTATTAATACTCTCATTAATATCATTGCTGTATTATATTCATTTATATATTTTGTGTATAGATTATGCTTATTTACAAGATTTCACAGTTAATCTGAATATCTCAAAAATAAGTTATTGAGTTTCAGTTTGCAATAGATCTCCACTTTTATACCATCCATAGATAGTATTTGTGTATATGATATTAAAGTGGCTATGCTGGGTCACTGCTAAGATGGTTCTCATATACTGTTTTTAAGGGTCATAGGTGAAATCATTTGTTTAATACAAGATATCATGACTGCTTTAATTGCTTTATGCAAAATAAGAAATGAAAGCCATCATGCAATTCCCAATAATTTACAGTTTCATTCACTTTTCCTTATTAGAAAATATTACATTCAACTTGGAATTATTTTGACTTAACTCAGTGATTCAGTTATCCATTTCACAATATTAGGAAAAAATGGTCCTTAAGTTATGTAAAAGTCATATTGATGTAGCTGACCTGACAAGCAGACTGCATTAAAATAAGAGGTTATTTTGGAAATTTTCTAACATTTGTATAATTACAGTGAGTTTCACTCACTTTATATTTAAGATAGCTTAAAATGAGAATTTTATATATAGAGGATATTATTTTCTTAGATTAGGCTAGTTCCACTAGATGCAGCATAATTACCTAGGTATTTTATGTAGAAATATCTACATAAAAATCAGGTAGTTCCTGTTATGGATTAATAGTTGTGTCCCCCTCAAATTTATATGCAGAATCCTTAACCCCTAGACTGGTGGAATTTGGTGATGGAGCGTCTAAGGAAGTAAGGTTAAATAAAGTCAGAAGCGTGCGTCCCTGATCTGACACGGAGCACCTGATCTGATTCCGATGAATGCCCTTCACAGAAGAACTACGACCCAAGTTCAAGCTCTTGCCCTCCCACCTGTGCTCGTGCTCTCTCTCCTCAACTCCAGTGTCTGGAGGAGACCAAGTGAGAAGAGAGTACAATGGCAACTTCCCCATAAGACAGGAAGAAAGCTCTTACCAGAAACTGACCATGGTGGCACCTTGATCTTGGACTTCCAGGCTCCAAAGCTATGAGAAAACAAATTTCTGTGGCTTAAACCATCCATCCAGTCTGTAGCATTGCGTTGTCTCAGCCTGAGCAGACCAATTCTGTTTCTCAATATGATTTTTCCAGGTCTCTTTTCACATCACAATAGAGTAAAGTGTTTTTGCACAGAAATGATTGGGACAGTGTAGTGCCTTGAGTTGTATTTACATGTTGTCTTGAGACATTTCAGTTTGTTTCTAGAGCTATTACATTTGACCTCGGTGTAGTTTCCAGGGGGTGCAGGCATTGACTGCAGGCTGTGAGTTGTACCCAGAGATGTGGAGCTTTCTTTCTGGATCCTTGACTTTGTTTTTCATTGTGTGATCAAATCTTATCGAATTCAAATATAGAAAAGTCAGCTGATTAGCACTTAATTGTCCCCCACACCCTTGTAATAGAAAAATAGAAATAAGAGACTTATTTCTAGGTTTGGCATGGGATTAGGTATGCTGAGAATTGTTGGATTATTTTTTCTAGCATATCACATGCTGAAAAATATTACTATCCCAGAACAAATTCAGTTAATAAGATATTCTTAAATTAATTTAGACATTCACCTCTTCGGCTCCATCTAGTCTGGCAAGTTGGCAGACTAGAAACTTGCCTGGTTGTGAAACTAAATGCTTCAATTAGATCACAGTATTATATTGTTGCTGCTTAGGAAACCACTTCTATAAATAGTTTCTACTTATGAAGCAGTCTCATTTAAATATAAAAGAAGTAGGTCTTTGTTCTTACCAAGAGACGGGCAAATAGTAAGCAACCTAAATAATCTCGATAATCTATATGAATAATCTTCTTTAAGAACACTTATTTAGAGAGATTACAATATTAGAACGCTCCTAAAGAGGTAATTATATTATTAACCTATACGAGACAGAAAGGTGAAATGAGATTGATTGGAGAATTCTAGGCTGTTAATGCTAAAGCTGTGGCTGTACATTACATGAGACCTTGCTTTCTTTATTCACTGTTGTACTAGTATTAGTGTAGCGGTGCTACTCGGAGACTGGGGATTAATTACACAGGCTATAAATATGCTTTGTAAATAAACAATCACTTATTTTAGAAGTAGTTAATGCGATATTGATTCCCCAGCTCATTGTGGATCTAGTGTCAAGAAACTTTTTGTCAAGGATACAGCCTGAATTAGTGAATGGCTTCATGTTTTCCGATTTTGTTCTAGAACCACGTTTACAATGTTTGAAGGGTAATAATTTAGATTAAGCTATATGTAATGGATTCTGGAGGTGGAATTTTTTCATCTTTGGTTGAGGTTCTCTCTGGAAATATCTGCCTCTGGAGAAATTAGTTTCCATTAACTGTCCAATTCATTTAACCTCCTGCCGTTCTCAGAGAGCAAACAACACTGGCTGCCGCCAGAGGCTTTGTATTTGAAGAAGAGACCACTTTGGTCTTATAAACCTGTGCCTTCTTTTTCATCTGCTCAGTGTGCTAAGGTAAACGGTACCCAACTACTCAGAGCCATAGAAGCACTGTAAAAAGACTTTACTTTTTGGAACTTATCCTAATTAAAGAACTAAAGTTTCCATAGCAATACAACTGAGCTCCGTCAGCTCTGTCCTCCATTACCACTAAGTTTTCTAACTTATTCTCTATTCCAGATATGCTTCTCTTTTCTGAAATACCTGTTTCCTGTGTGCATGCCATTATATGGTGGCCACTTGTTTTACATGACAGTCACAATCCACAGCAAAAGGGAATGGGCCCTCATTGGAACTTGCACAGTCAAGTTTGGAGATTTTGCAATTATAGTTGTGCATTTATTGAACATTCCCCTACATTCTGCATTTGTATGTAGCGATTTTATACTTTATTTTATCTCCCCGAATAACTAAACTTAGAGTGGAAAAGAGAAAGCAGATGATGAATTGAGATTAGCAAGTTAAATGTATATTTGCTACCTTTTTAAGTGAAGTCATTCTAAAGTTCTCTAAAGCATCACGGATTCTCAGAACTGTGTGCAGGCCTGTTGGACAATGTTCCAGGTCCTTCCCTGGGTACTTTCTGCTTTCTACTCTACATGGAATGTGAAGAATATTAAACGAAATACTCACACTACTAAAAAAAAACAATTACCTGCATAAAATAACTTACGGAGTTGATCTAAATGGACTTCTTTGTTCATTTGTATTGGGTAAATTATCACTAAACTTATTTTATTTATTTGTTTTTATTTTTTATTGTGGTTCAAGCACAGTTGTCTTCACTTTCCCCCAATATAGTAAAAATATGCGCATCCCGAAAACACCTGGATTCGTCATTTGGGAAGTTTCTCTCCACCAACTCCACCCTCCACATGCACTCTGCACGACCTGGGGAGTTATACAGTAGATGGTAAGAGATACTTCGCACCGAAGGAAAACCATATATTTTTAAAGGAAAATAATTATACTATCTATACTGTTTTCTTTATTTAAAAATATTCATAAAATTCTTTAAAATTATTCTAAACTATGAAGCTAAGAGTAGGCTAAAATGTTCGAATTGCAAAGTCAAGATCGTCATGCAAGCATTCCCACGGTCGTTCACTACACATGAATTATGAAACTGAGCTGAAGCCACCCGTGGAGTTCAGGGCTTTATGCCATGCAAGGTATCACCTCCTCCAGGATCTATTTTTTCATAAAAACTCTTAAGACCATTAAGAACAATGATTCCTCTTACTTACCAGTGGATAATTACTGACCTGACTTGGTAGTCAGCTGTGGAAATTCCAGCGACTTACCTAAGATGTCTCATTAGAGAAACGTATCTTCTCTGACAGCCAGATAGTTTTGTGACCATGAGATAATGGAAAGAAAAAGTAGGCAGTGAGTTCTTCACTATTTCTTCACTAGTAGGCAGTGAGTTCTTTATAACTTCACCCTATTCTGTGGCCATGACAAATAACACAAAACAAAATCTCAGGGCTGGTTTTTGTTTGTGATATATTGATTATAGTTTTATGAAACAAAGCCAAACCTGGATTTTAGTTTTACATTCTATGAAATAGAGATTTAAATAATCCCTGCTTTTCTTGGTATTTCAAAGGAATTTTATGAGTACTCAAAGTTCTGAAAAGGCTGTGTGTGAGTGTGTGTTTGTGTGTATCTGTGTGCGTGTGTCAGAGAGGGAGAGAGAATTAAAACATTCTGCCCTGGTTGGTGTGGCTCAGTGAATGGAGTGAGAGCCTGTGACCCAGAGGGTCACCAGTTTGACACCCAGTCTAGGGTATCAGTGCTTGAGTTGCAGGCCAGGTCCCCGCAACCACCTGCTGATGTTTCTCTCCCTCTCTTTCTCCCTCTCTTCCCCTCTTTAAAAATAAATAAATGCATAAAAATTAAAAAAAAGTAAAACATTCTGAGAAATATGTACATCTAAATGTTAGATAAGAGAAATAGAAAATAGCCCAGTAGGAATATCTGTTCACTTTTCTTTTTCTAGGAGGGTAATTTTAATTGTACCACTTAAATCTTTATGTTTCATATATTACAGTACTTCCAGTCTTTATGCCTGACTTAGTCAAATTGAAATGTGATTTTATCAAGAGGTTATACTATATGGATACTGAACTAAGCTGATTCCTATAAGAATTTAATTTCTATACTTACTATGAAGTTATGCTTCTTAATTTGATGAAAACAAGATTCTCTTTTGAAACTATGACACTGGTATTTGGATTATATCAGTCACCTCGCTTCTTTTTTATTACACCGATATTTGATTTATAAATACAGAAATTTCTCCTCCCTGTAGCTGTGCTCTCCACTTCATCTATCACTTCCGCTCATTACAAGTAGAAGCACAGAGGCCCTTTGCACATGCATCCATGAGGGATGCATTTCTCCTTTTTATTCTGTTTTTATATTCAAATTCTCTTGAATTTGGAAGCAAGGGAATATCCTTTTTCAGCCCACCTCCCATAATCTCACCAGGTTACATATGGTGGAGGTAATCAGGGTGTTTTCTGTAGTGGCGCCATTTTGGAGGCTGGTAAGTGGTTTCCATTCCTATTCTTGTCATTTCAACTTAATCTTAGAAAAGATGGAATGTTTTTCCCCTTGAAAATGTGGGTAACCGGTATCAAAATGTTAAGCTACTCTTCAAAATTTTTTCAAGTAATATGCTCCAAATGGTAAATATTAAAAAGAATACTACGTGGTGATCCTGAAGGTAGATACAAATCGTATATGTCATCATTAAACTAACAAAGCCATAAAAATATTGCCTTACATAGTAAGGTCAAAATATGTATAATTATTGAAGTAGGGAATCCTTGAAATATAAGGTTTTAAAATGTTAATTCTGGTGAATATTGAAAATAACTTTGAAAAAAATGTTCATAGATAATGTATTTATAAGATAAACTAAGACACAACTGTAATAAATTGTTTCTATGTATGTTTTACTCTCTTAAGTGTTTCATACATGGTACATTAGATAATCATATGTGTTATATAAAAATAGGTTTAATTTCGTAGCACTTATTGAACATCGATTTTTAAATGAGAGATTTAGAAGTAAAGTGAGTGGCAGAAGATTTCTCGGCTAAAACCACGCGGACCCAAGATTTACAGTGTAGAAGAGATTTTTCTCTTATTCTTTCAGGTGTGTCTGAAACTATGGCATATCCTTCATACCTCTTCCCGGCAGAAGAGGCATACGATGGTAAACAAACTAAATGCACTGATGTCCTATAAAGACTTTAGCTTTCCTCGAAATATTTCAGAATAGGTACGTGTAATGTATGTAGCGGTGATGCATGTGGCTGACTCAAGGTATGTGTCTTAAGGATGGTCTCTCACGGGAATATCTGTAAGCACATGCTTGGTCTGCTTCACTTAAAACCTTCACCTAGAATTGGAATCGACATGCCTGTTAGACATGTTCTATCTGTCTGTTATTTGTCAGTTTCTTGGGCTAGCTGTCTACTTTCGTATGCATCTAATGTGTCTAGATATGTCATTGTTCGACCTTAAAATGCTTGCTTTGTCCTGCTCCAGTTTTCAACTCCTTACTCATCTCAAAGACTTAAAGACTTTTTTCAATAATGGCTTCCATTTGCAATCTAACAAGCTTATCTGTTATATTTGAAATTATCACGGTGTGTTTTATCTTCTTTTCTCTGATTATTTCATTGTGATCATAACATTATGCATGTAGATAAAATACTAAAGTCGGGAGCGATTGAATTAAGTATACACTTACTCTGAAATGTGTACTTTCATTGCAAGCACATATCTAACATTTTATAGGCATATTAACCTCAAATAATATGTTCTGTCACTGAGGTACCATATCTAACTGGATCCTCATATCCAATCCACTGGGTTACAATATAGTGTTTTAAAGGGCATAACTTTCGTCACAGTGCTTCATTATAAGATTCTAAAAAGCTGTTGTAGGCATATTTAATTGAGGCAGGAACATATTCTTGTAATGGCTAGTTTGGGCGATAGACACTTTGGGATATGAAACTCTGCTCCAATGATGACTTATTGCCTTGAGCAAAATGCTTAAATTTTCTAAAATTGAGTTCTCTCAAACAGAAATCACAGAATCTGTCTCAAATTGGCTCAATGGGATTTCTACGTCTGGTTATAATGCAGTAATTGCCACCAGACTAGCTCTTCGGCCAAAAGAAAAAAATGTATATGCCTCAAACCTAAGGGATGTTTTCAGATGTTAGACATAGCAAGACAATTATGTGCTGTCCGAGAAAAGGAGAGTCACCAAGGTGATCCTAACACTTTGACAAGGTGCTTTCTAGATGCCAGTAATGGTGGAAAGTGGTGCTGAGATTCACTACAGAAGCCTTGAAGAGCCGAGAAGGTAGAGATTGGAGTTCAGAGCTGCTGGATTGGCTGGGATTTGTGTGACAGCATCCCCCTAAGGAGGGTCCTCAACAGAGAAGAAAATCCACAAATTTGTATAGGAGTTTTCTTAAGTTCTTGACCATACAATACATGGTAAATATGCAGTGTAAATCTCCATGAGGTGACCGAGAACAATCACCCTGGGGCAGTGGAGGCTGCACATGATACTGGGATATGCAAGAAGATCCGACAGACAGTCAAGTGACCTCTTCGAACATGGCAGGCATTTAGTTAACCCCTTAAAGTTCTGCCTCAAGATAAAGATGTAGGCGGCTCTAATGACAGGTCTTATAGGCCTACCCCAATTAAACTAAAACCAACTATCCAAAGTAAAGCAGACCCATTATTAAATGAACTATCTCTCCCTCCCTGTAAAATTTTTAATAAAGGTTAAAGGAAAACAATAAAATGTATTCTCTAAGTTATAGTATCTACAGTGTCCAGCATACAATAAAAATTTGATAGATACACAAAGAAGCAGAGTGATAGGAGCCATATCCAGGAAAGAAGTAGTCAAAGGAAACACAATTAGAGATGCAAAGTTATTGAAATGAGCAGCAAGTGATTTTAAATGTTAAAAAGACTAAGAAAAATTAACATAATGAGAGAAGAGATAGGGAATTTTAGTAAAAATAGAAAACTATAAAATATATATCAAATAAAATTTGATTGGAAAAGTCAGTATCTGAAATGAGATCAATGGATGATCCTAATAGATTCTTTACTGAAGCTCAGGAAACTTGAAGACAGACCAAGAGCAACTATCTAATTTAAAAACACAAAAAGAACTAAAAAAGAAACAAACAAAAAAGCTTCAGTGATATCCAGAAATCTACCACCTAGTATGCATTTGTTGTTTGGGAAGGTTAGAGCAGAAAAAAATGTTTGAGGAAGTAATAGCTTCTTAGGTGTTCCAGATTCCATGAAAATATCAACTCACGGATTTAAAAAGCTCATTAAATGTCTAGCAGGATACAAATAAAAGGAAACTACACCTAGGTATATCATAGTCAAATTGCTGACTACCAAAAAATATTAAAAACGCGTAAGAAAAAGACATATGGACACAGGAGTGAGTGAGAGAGATGAAATACTACTGACTTCTCTTCTGAAACGATTTCATAGACAGTGAAACGAAATACTAATGTGCCAGAAGAAATGTTTGAAAGGTCAACCTACTGTGCTATATTTGTTGAAAATGCCCTTTAAAAATGGGGGAAAATGAAGACATATTTGAAGTAAACCAGAGACCTGTATTACCATATATACTTAAAAGAAGTTATTATGGCTAAAGAAATTTACAATAAACTGAAACCCAGTTCCACATAAATAATCAAAGAGAAATAAATGGTAAATACATAAGGAAATATAGCTTTATTCTCTTTAATTTTTTTGGAAAGAATGACTGCTTAAAGGAAAATAACAATGAATTTAAGGTTTATAATTACAAGTGCAAAGAACATGCCTGATAAGGCAGAAAAGTGTGGGAGGGTGCTTACGATGAGCACGATGTCAGACTTACGTTTTACTGAAGTGTTCCCATATTTACTCATAGTAGAGTGTGAAAAGAATGAAAAGCATATTATAATTCCTACAGATATTTTTTGAATAATCTAAAAATCAATAGAGAAGATAAAAGACAATAGTAAAATTACTTAATTCAATGAAAACAGGAAAGGAAGGAAACAGAAAAATGAGACAAATAGAAAACAAATAGCAAAGCTTTAGAGTAAAATTTTATCATTAATTTCAATTATTATAAATGCAACTATTCACCTAAAATAAAGAAAAAGCAAGAGTCAAGTGCATGGTAATAATTAGATGCATGTTTTAATAACAACAATAGTTTAAAATGAAAACTAACATAATATGAAGTAAATTAACATCAGGGAATTAACATTAAGATAGTTATTTCTAGATACAAAGAGGAATGTTTTATAATAAAAATAAGTTTTCTAAAAATAAATAACAATTCTAAACATACACCTAGCAATGAAGTTTTAAATATATTGGAAGCCAAACTGACAGTTAAAAATACCTCAGTCTTTAAATACATAAAAATTTAATCGATATTCTTTCACTGATTGAACTAGCAGACTACAAAATTAATAAGACGCACATTTATTAGAATAGCTGAAGGTCAAAAAAGTGGCATTAGCAACTGCGGTGAGAATGCAAAGGAGTGGGGTCCTCATTCATTGCTGATGGGAATGCAAAGTGATGTCAGTTTGGAAGACAGTTTGACAGTTCCTTACAAAGTTAAACATAGACTTGCCATGTGATCCAGCAATTATGCTCATACATATATTTATTCAAATGATTTGAAGACTTATATTCACACACACAAAAAAATTCCTTTTGAACATTTAGGGAATTTTTACTCATAATCTCCAAATTAGGAGACAACCAGGATGCCCTTCAATGGAATGGACAAAACAATCAAATATTAGACTATTATTCAGCAAGGAAATGAGCTATCAAGTCTTGAAAAGACATAGATAAGTTTAAATGCATCATGCTAAGTAAAAGGAGCTAGTCTGAAAAGATAATGCATTCCCATTATGGAAGATTCTGGGAAAGGTAAACCTGCAGCAAAGATAAAAAGATGCTGGGGGCCTGGGTTTGGGGGCAGGTTGAGAAGGATGCACAGGCTTCACTTGGAATTCGCAGAGCAGTGAAGCCATTCTGGATGGTACTGTAACAGTGAATATGTGGCTCTGTGCATTGGGAAAAGCTATAGAACTTTATAGAAGCAAGAATAAACCAGAATATGAGCAAAATTTAAAAAAAATCACTTAGGAAGTTGGAGAATATGAAGAAAAATGCAAAAAGTGACAAATCAGTCAAACTATATTACAACGAATGAAACAATCTCACTGAAAATGGTGAGGCAAGACAGTGTTTGCCTATGTAACTTTGGAAACGAGGGCTCTGTAAGGCCAAAGGCAAAAGAAACTGTACAGAGACACTGTTTGTTAATTGAAGAAGTTGCTTCCCTTGAGTGTGCAGTTAATAACATTGGTACTTTATTCATGTATACAGTACAGAAAAGTTGTGCATATTGATAGCATATAGTGGGAACTAAGTTTTTAACTGGTGGAGTAGAAATCTACAGATAAGCATGAGCAAGGTGCGAAAAAGATCCACCGGGTAATGAAATGTAGTTGAAGATATCACAACGAATTTATGCTTAACTTAATACAGATATAGTTGGGTATATACAGAATGTATGCAGATAAGTGACAGTACATAGTAGTTTACAGGCATTTGTTTCCTAGCTTTTTTAGCTGAAAGGGCCTGATAACAAAGACATTCCATAGCAACAAGGTTTCCCAGAAACCGTATCTTGATTTCTAATGCCCTTCTCCAATAAAGTCACCAAGATCTCTCAGACAAATGGCTGATCTAGTTTTGGTGCCTATAATACACAAACTATAAAAGATAAGTCTATAATATGTTATTAAAAACATCCACTCAGCCACCCACATACGTTTATGGGAATATGGCAAAGACGCACAGTTCGTGCAACTGAAAGAACTCCCAAACACTTTGGGCATAAAATAAAGTAATATTACATAATGACCCTAAATGAAAAGAATATCCATGACATCATACACGAATCAACACACAAGTAATGTAGAGGATGTGGAGGAAAGGGGACCCTAGTGCATTTTTGGTGAGAATGCAGACTGGTGCACTATGGAGAACAGTATGGAATTTCCTCAGAAAATGAAAATGGAACTGCCTTTGACCTGCCAAGTCCACTGCTGGGATTACATCCTAAGAACCCTGAAACACCAATTCAAAAAAACCTATGCACCCCAATGTTCATAGCAGCACAATTTACAATAGCCAAGTGCTGGAAGTAACCTAGATGCCCTTCAGTAAATGAGTGGATCAAAAAACGATGGTACATTTACACAATGGAATACTATGCAGCAGAAAGAAAGTAGAAGCTCCTACCTTTGGTGACAGCATGGATGGAACTGGAGAGCATTTTGCTAAGTGAAGTAAGCCAGGTGATGAAAGACAAATACCATATGATCTCACCTATAAGTGGAACATAATCAAGAAAACAAATAATCAAGCAAAATATAACCAGAGACATTGAAATTAAGAACAAACTGAGAGTAACCGGCTGGGAGCTGGGAGAGGATAATGGGGGGCAGGAGGAAGGGTTTTCAGGAATGTCTATAAAGGAAACATGGACAACAATAAACAAGTAAAAAAATGGAAAATATAATTTAAAATATAATATATAATAACTTAAAAATGTAAAATTCTTAAGTAATCAAATTATCTCTAGTTTCAATGAAAAACCAAATATAACTAAAAAGAGCTAAAAGAAAAGAAATAAAACCTTAATTAATGATGAGCTATACAATGTCCATGCATTTGATGATTCTCTCTTGCGAAGATATCTATACTCACACGTTGATGTGTAGTTTCAAAGTAATTCCCATCAAATACAAAGTATTCTTTAAGTAAAAATTAATAATCTGATTTAAAAATGTATATGGAGCCATGGCTGGAGTGGCTCAGTGGATGGAACATTGGCCTTCGAACTGAAAGGTCCCTGGTTTGGTCAGGACACATATCTGAGTTGCGGGCCAGGTCCTCGGTTGGATGTGTGCAAGAAGGAATAGGTCAATGTTTCTCTAACACATTTATGTTTCTCTCCCTCTTTTTGTCCCTCCCTTCCCCTCTCTCTGAAACAAACAAATAAATAAATATTTAAAAAATTAAAATTTATATGGAAATGTAATGGACCCAAAATAGTGCAAATCTGCTTCAAAAAGAACAGTATGTCAGGGTGCAAATTACCTGATTCAATCACTCCATGTAAGTTTTACCTCATACTATTCTATACCTGACAAAAACAGACAGATTAAGGCAACCAAGTAGAGAACAAAAATCAGACAACCCCTAAACACTGTACGTTCAATTAATTTCTGGAAAAAAATCTACAAACTGATTCAATGGGAGAAAAACTACTTTCAACAAAAAGTTTGGAAAAAATATATATACACATACACACACACGTATATATATGGGAGCAAAAAGCTATTTCACACTGTAGACAAAAAATGGCTGAATTCTACATGAAGAGAAAAGGTAACAACCACACATTTGTTGGAGGGGGTTACAAGATGTCTGTGCGTGTCAATTGGTGGGCAAAATACAAAAAAGCATTTCCTGAAAAAACTGAAATCTGTGATTTTTGGGACTATGAAGTCTGAATATCCATTACCATCTGCCCGCAACCACGTGACATGAGGGATGTCACGCAAGAACCACCTGATGAGTACAACTGGCTGTTCAACAATAGATAACTGAAACAGAAGAGTCCTACGACTGGGTGAAAACAAGCGAAACGAACCAACAAAACAAAGAAGCAGCAACCACAAAAACTGTTGCAGAGACCAGACATGCAAAAATTTAAACATGGCAGAAGATAGTTGATAATAAGGAAATTCAATAGGTACAGAGGATTAATGACTTCAAGAAGCTGTAGTAGATAACTGAAACAATACGAATTATGTAAGACGGCTATGCTAGATGCAATAAATCAGAATTTCTCTATTTTTTTGGAGGGGGGAGACAGAATTCTATCCTAAACCAAACTGAGTCTCAGGGAATTACATCAGTGCTGGATATACATTGTGAGAAATGCCAAGTATATGACTTTAAGTAAAACAATATTTAATAAAACCTAGTATCATTTATATTTAGAAGCCAAAGGAGTAACCATAAGTTCTTATAATAATTTAATTAACTTGACCTTAGGAAATGCCTTTAATTGAAGATTATTTTATAGCACTTAGCTGTGCTAGAACAACGATATATTTAACTATATTATCGCTAACTGGCATTGTTTTAAATTGTAAGGATCCTGAAGAGAGCAGAATAACTTGAGAATATAAAGATTGTTGATTACATTGTGTCTTGGAAATGATATTCGGGATATTAGAGAACTAGGTTATAAACAGATAATTAAATGTGAGAAAAAAATTTGTTTCATGAGGATCAATTACCTTATTTGAACAACATAAATTATTTAAGCTTTGTTGTTAAAAACAACATGCATATTCAAAAAGTCCATGATATCATCTATGAATAATAAGTGGATATATTTTCAGTCAAATTAACAACTCTTTAGAGTAGTGCTAACGTTGCTTATCTTTACAGTGAACTTCCACTTCCAGGTCAAGTTGTTGCCGAGCATCTGCTGTGGCCATATGTCATCCGAGTAGATTGTCACCAGATGAAATTGTAATGTGACATACCAAATTCTAAAAATTATCACAGGAGATGCTAAAATACATAAAGCTGGCCCCTGCTTGGCCTCCCAGGCCCAGTGTGGGAGAAAATTGCACATTTCAGCTGATATTATTTTGGTTTTTGCCATGAAGTTGGAAAATATTTCTTGCTGTACTATCTCCCACTGGCATCCAGAAAGCGAGCATATGATTAACAGTCAGAGAAGGGATTTATTCTCCATGGGCAAATATTTTTGAAGACTAAAACCAAAAATGTAAAAGATGACAATGTTTTGCTTTTTGCATTACTCATGCTAAAGTAATGCTAAGTTTCTCGCTCTCAGAGACTTGCAAAGGGCAACTTTGATTAAATAAAATAATTTCAATTCCTTAAATTCTTATAACTTTTATATTGTACTTCAGCTGTTGTATTCATTTTTCATTAGCATAGGTCAATTTACTGGCTTTTTAAACAAAATGAAGACTCAATATGAAATATATTAAAATATGTTAACAGTATAAAAATTCAGCATTAAAATTCACTGCAAAAATTTTAAAATAAGTGCTTTTTTCCCTTCATATTCAAGTACTCAAAAGATAGTTTTGCGTAGAATAGGGATGGAGTCCCTCAAGGGTGAAAACATCTGCATAACTAAAGATACTGTTTTCAAACAGACAAAATACATGTTAGCACTTTATATGTCCATGAAGAGCGTGCATCTGGATATTACAACTGCATCTATTAGATTGCTCATTTTTAAGAGTTAAAAGTCTTTTTAAATCTGTTCACCTAGAAGAAAGGAGGTTTACCATGTTTGTATCAAACCTGAGTAAATGATCTGTGAATTCTAAGACACCCTAACTTTCCTGCTCCTGATTTATGTACCCCATGTCATCTCCTCCTGTTGAGTTTATGATGAGATGCCATCCCTGTGATTAGATTACTAATTAGTTCACTTTGACTTAATCAAGAGGGTGGTTATCCTGGGTGGACCTGGCTTAGTGAAATGAGCCATGTGAAAGAAACTGAAGAATCAGAAAGATACTCTCCTGTTGGCTCAGAGAAAAGTGACTGCTCTGCTGTGAAGACCACGGGGCCTCAATACAAAGGGTGGCTTCTTGGAGCTGAGGGCCTCTGCCCCTATAAAATTACAAGGCATTGAGTGCCGCCAGTAATCAACGAGTTTGGGAATGGAGTCCAAGCCCAAAATGGGATTGCGGTCCCTGCCAATGCCTTGATTGTGGCCTGGAGAGACCCTGAGCAGAGGACCAAGCGAATCCATGTCTGGGCTCCTCACCTGGAAACTGTAAAATCAATGATGTTTTACACTGCTACATTTATGATAATTTGTTACAAGGCAACAGAAAACTAATATATGGGCATATTAGTTTGTGCTCTTTCCAAAGTATTACAGTGAATAAGAGTGATAGCAAGCACCTCCATCCAGTTTCAATTCAAATAATAGCAAGCCAGCCTCATCTGACTTGCTTTTGCTCAATTGTGAAAAGCTAACGTGCTATTCATTTGGAAAGCATGAAGTCTATATTTTTTGATGTTGACAATATAGTAATTAGGTGAATAGCACACACACATAGCATATGTTATATAACATATAATATGTCATAGTTTATATCTGTGGAATAACTGCCCAAAACCCAACAATGTGAACTATAAGGCATCTCACATACAAGAGGGAAAAGATGTGCATGTGACCCAGATTATAAGGCAGGAGAGCAGCATTCATAATTCAGGTTGTGGGGCCAGGTTGGGTGGGTTAGAAACGCCAGATCTGATTCTTACTGCATTCCTAGGCAAGTTATCTAATCTCTCAGCACTTCGGTTTCAAAGTCTATAAAATTGGGAATAATATTGACTTCCTACTCTTGATTCTTTTAAGACTGCTTGAGTTAAAGTAGGTAAAAATCTTTGTTTCTCCTACATAAATGTGTCTAATTAGCTTTACTATGTGTCGGGAGGGCAGAAGGTCTAAAGGCTGTTTGTAAAATGTTACTACAAATGTTTTTTTTTTTTTGTCATTTCTACCAAAATAATACCTAAATTGAAATGATTCTCAAAAGTAGAGACTCTACAACTGAAGGGCTGGGTTTTGTGTGCTCTATGCTTAGTTCATGTATTGCTTGGCTAGAGGCATGATTTGTCAAGGTGTTTAAAGAAGATACTTGATTTTTAATATAAAATATCAACTGACCTGTTCTGTTTGAGTGATTCAACATTGTGTTCAGTCTTCCTACCTCTTTTTTCAATTACCTTATTTACATGTCTTTAAACCACCTTGTTTGGGTTCATCGTGTGGCCGTATTCAGAACTTGTTTGGTTATTTATAAAACTGCTGAACTGCCCCAAAGGAACAACGAACACTACATATGACATTCACTATTTTGATTTTCAGTAAATTGAAATGAGTAAATTGCCTCCTCAGTTTGTAACTCATTCCACTTTGAAATGAAACAGATAATTTTTTCCAATAATTATCATTTCATTGACAGTAACCAGTTTCTTACATGAATATCAATGGTTCCATTGATATATAATAGATATGTAATGGTTCCATTATATATCCATTATTGTAACTTTTTATCCAAAGGTGATCTTTAGTTATTAAATTGATGATCTTTCCTGTGAAAGTTAACATCGAACAGTTCAAACTAAGCAACACAGAAAGCAAATATTGTCCTTATGATAGGCAGAATAATGCACTCCCTCACCCCCAAGATATCCACTTCCTAATCCCAGGAATGTGTGAATAGGTTCTGTTATGTGGTAAAAGGCAACTAAATTTCCAGGTGGAATTAGATTTGCTGAACCACTGACATAACATAATGAGATTATTCTAGATTACATGGGGTGGGGCTCAGTGTTACCACTGAAAAGAGGAAGAGAAGTGCAGAGGGGGAGTCAGATCGATGCCATGTGAGAAGGACTCAACCTGCCCACTTGATGCTGGAGAAAAAGGGGTCATGAATTGACCATTGAGGGTAGATGCTGGAAGCTGGACATGACAACAAATCAAATTCTCCCCTAGAAGTTCTAGAAAAGAACACAGCCCCACCAACCCGTTGATGTTAGCTGGGCGAAATCTGTGTCAGACTTCTGTCCCACAGAATTCTAAGACCCTGGTGTGTCTGGTTTTAAGCTACTGCATTTGTGGTCATTTTTACAACAGCAAGAGAAGACTAATGTGGTCCCCAGCTCTTGAGGAATCCTCTCTTTCCTGACTCATGGTCCAATCCACCTGGCTGCAAACTGAACACCTATGTCTGCAGACACACTTAATTTTCAGACAGTGTATTTTGCAAAGGAGGAAACTTTTGTGAGCCCCATTAAAGAAATGCTGCAAGTGTGACTACTCTCCCCACAGGACTAAATGTAGCGATTGATGCCCATTTCAAAAATACCAAGCAACTTCCTTTGAAGAAAAAAATGTTTGTTTAATATATCACATGAAGCTACTGTATATAGTCTAATAGTATTCCAAGTAATTTTAAATTTTACTAAAATTGTGATAAGCATGAGTTTGCCGTTTTCTGCTTAACAGCTTAGAATCATTGCTCACATTGTTTATTCAAGGGAAAAATGTATACATTCAATTTTATATGCATGTAGTTTACATGTAGTTAAACTACCTAGATATATGTTTTACTCTTTTCAAACAAGAATAAAGGGGCAGCGCTTTGGTTTTGGTTTTAGAAATATATGGCTGTATTCACTCATGAATTCGCCATAATGTGCTGGAATGCTCTTTTTCCCTCCCATGCTCTCAGAAGCCCATTCCTGCTTTGCTCGCCAGCATGTGAAGAGGAAGGAGAGAAAGAATTAGTTCACAAGGTATGAAGCAGTAGGAAATTCCTTCCTAAAGTTGTCATGTTATCTTCCTGGCCACCTGGCCTTCATTCTGACACGAGGCCAGTTTAGTTTATTATTTAAAGCTGAACATATCAGTCCTTCAGGAGAAGGCTAAGAATCCAAAGGGAGCACCTCATCATGGACAGGAACCTGCTGTGACCTTGACTATGTGTTCTATTAATAGTGAACTATTTTCATCTGAAATTTCTTTTTTTTTTTTTAATTAAAGCAGCAGGTGGTGGTGAACGTAAAACCAGGGAAAGGAATTGTGACCTATTTAAAAGTTATTACTTTTCAATGTTATAACTATTGAGAGTCATTTGGTTTATTTCCCAAATGACAATGGGGTATGTATTAGAAACAACAATCTAAAATATGACAAAAATTTTTAAAATTTACTATTAAACTTTAAAAAAATAGATTTGCACCTGTCGGGCAAAGCACTAATTTATGAGTAATTTTTTACAATGTTCTCCTTTCTCCCACTCCCCTCACTGCCTTAAACAAACATTGATAACCAACTCCATAGGGAAAAAGAAAGAAAGAAAAAAAAAACGAGTGCAATCAAATGGACTCTATTGTTTTCTGCTGTATTAAAATGTGACATGTGATATGGAATTGACAGACTTTTAAAATTCATAAAAATGGGGATGATACAAATGAGTCCACACACACAATGTTTACTAAGTAAATGCAGTGTTTTTAGCATTTTTAATGTATTAATTTACTTAGCTGTCACAAAGGTAGGGCTATTGTTGTATGCAATTAGCACAAGACAGTTCAAGTACTTGCCCAGACTCACACAGTGGATCTGGTAAGCATATTGCTTGTGGACAAATGT
>PVKM010018974.1:0-24612 GCA_004027735.1 Carollia perspicillata | reverse complement strand
TTAAAAGGAAGTACAAATATATAATAAAATGGTAAATGGGAAAAATAGTGATAGTGACACGGGCACCGGCCCACAGTGCCCGTGGCGTCATGAGTGAAATGAGACAAATTCCCACAGACTACCGAGTCCTGTGGAGGAAAAGGGGAAGGCCTGGCAACTCTCTCAAGGGGAGAGTGCCCATGCCTCTGCCTAAACAAGCTTTTATTTATTTATTTTTATTTTTATTTATTTATTTTTGCACAGGAATTCAGATACAACTTATTAATCATTCTCAGGCAGTAAGGAACAGACAATAGATAAGGAACTATTAGAACTTATTCTGAGTCAGGGTCTATCAGCTAAAAGGCCATAAAACTTTGGAAAGTAAACCGTTTTCTACTCAGGTCTTTATCATTTAACTAAAAGCATTCTTAGCAAAGCAGGCCTCACAGGAATTTTCATATCCTTTCTTGGCTTGATCACCCAGGGAGACTGCCCTTTCTAGCACAGGGCTGCACTGCCCTCTGTCATTGTTTCAGGCTTAAATCAGGCAGAGGAGGCAGAAGCCAAGGGATTTTTCAGAGACTTCTCAGGGACTCAGGGGAGTCAGGCTTCATCAAAGCTGAGGGGTAAGGGTCCACATCCCCTTTCTCCATAGCCCACCCCCTCCCAAGTCCTTCCCTGGGGCCTTCACGTGATCATGCCTGTCTTAGGTCATTCCCCCCTTGGGGAATCTTACCCCTCATTGGCTAACTGATCAAGCATTGGGGGCCAGTTATGAAAAAAGGAGCACAAGGGGCACTCCTTCCAGGGAGATAAGCTCTGTCTCCTTAGTGGCTTATGATTGGAAGGTTGCTCACTCAGCCTTAGCAATGGGGGGATTACAGCTCCCAAAACCAGGCAGAGAGGTTCCCAACATGACAGGAAAGGAGAAGAGCCTTAACAGATTTAAAGTGATGCTTGAAAAGATACAGTTAGTCAGCACTTGTTAGATTAGAAAGATTGTATTTTTGTTGTTGTTGTTTGCTTTTTTATTGTGTGTATCCCATTGTCATTTATCCCTCAATACCTCATTCCACTTCCACTCACCCACCTCCCCTCTGCAAAATATTCTTTCTTCTGGCAAGTTGTGAACATGTGCTCTATTGTAACCCTGAGTATTATAACTTTATACACTATTTATGCATGTTTAAGCCTTACCCATCCTTTATTTTTTTTATTTTTCTAAATTATAGCCTCCAGTCATATTATTGTGTATTAGTTTCAGGTGTACAGCATAGTCATCAGACAATCATATACTTTGCAAAGCGTTAGCCTGATCTGTCCAGCTTCCAACTGAGCACCATTCATAGTCATTAAAATATTATTGACTACATTCTCCATGCTGCACTTCACATCCTCATGACTATTTTGAAACTACTAATCTATCCTTCTCAATCCCTTCTTCATTCAGTTCTCTAATACCTCCCACCCCGATGGCAATCATTAGTCTGTTCTCTGTATGTATGATTCCGGGTTTTTTGATGTTTTTGTTTGTTTATTTGTATTGTTCTTTGGATTTCACATATAAGTGAAATCATAAGTACCCTTTATCCATTTATTAGTGCCACCTCTTCCACGGTAGCCTTTCAGATATTCTAAAATTGAATTTACAGTGTCCTTAGTTTTTACGTTTCTTATGATGTCTGTCTACTTTGTCTATGGATAACGTGTCTGCTCCCCTACCACACTCATCTGCAAACCCATGGAGGCAGGAGCCAGGTCAAGCCAGGTTGATCTCACTCCCTCTAAGTCACCTAGAATGAAGACTCACATGAGCTTCACATATAGCAGGAATAGACCGATTACTGTCTCCCTGAGTCTTTTTCTATAGCGTAATTTCTCATTGCCTTCCTGTGAGTTTCCCATCAATATTATTATTTTCTGTGGCTTTTGCTCATTGGTCACAGCCCGTCTGAGGAAAATGGTAGAAATATTCTTACTCCAAAAGGATCCCAGGCTTTTAAATGGACCCATCACTTCTCCTGACCTCTGCTTTATCTTTACTTCCTAATGTGATTCTGTTTAGCTGCAAAAGTTTATGTATGTGCACAATTTAAAAATTTACAAGCAATATAGAGACAGACTCATAGATAGAGAGCAGTTATGGAGTATAAGGATTGAGCGAGAAGGACAAAGAACTCATGGACATGAACAGCGATGTGGTGATTGTGAGAAGGACAGGGATATAAGGATAAATGGTAATGGGAAAAAATACAAGAAAAAAATGAAGAGCTATTGAAACAAAAAAAAAAACTTTATTCAAAGGGAAAACTGTTATTTTTAAAACAGTAGTAAAAAACAGAAAACCGACTTGTAAATGAGACAATAGATGTAAGAAGAAAACATCACTTAAAGGAAAAAATATATACAAATTTAATAAAATTAAGTAGACCGAAGGAGTTAATTAGCATATTTTAGAAACAACAACTGGCTTTCCCTGAACAGTATACTGTACATGCCATATTTGTTTATGGTTTTAGCTATTCTACAATCTAAACAATCTATGGAAGACCCACAAACACATCATTTGAAATACAATCCAGATGGTGTTTTGAAGTCCTAAACTATTGCGTAAAGTCATCATCAGGCCATGAACAAATATTATAAGAATAGAAACAGTTAAAAGAAACAATTGCTTTAAAGATTATTAAAAATAACTATTGTGCCTAACAAACTACTCTGACTTTGCAATGTTAATTCATATTTATAATTGCTATAAAATTCACTATGTTAAGTTTTAAAGCATAGTTACTGAAATTTCAGTGCACATAATTTATTCATATGATATGTCATAATGTTTAAATTATTTAAGTGACGGAGTATCACATTTAGTTAAACAAGTATTCTTTCTTATCATTGTTTTGTTTTAGATATGAGTTGAAGCACTCACACCCAGTCTATTTACTCACTTGAAATTAAACACATTTAATACTATTCCCTCTCTCACCAAATAATCACGGACAGCATTACCACTAAATTAATTATTCTTATGTGTGATAATATTATATTCAATTTTACATGATTTGTTTTTCAGCTACATTTTTTAGTATTACATTGGTTTTAACCATTGAATTTTGGAAAAATATGTAATACTTTCTATTAATATGTCATTATTAAGAAAGTTTAAATTTTATTATACAAAAGATATTACATTTAGCATAATAAGCCAAATAGGAACATAAAAGTCTTTTGTTTCATGAAAAAAGTTATATTGGTAAACAATACAGTTAAGAACAGTAAGAGAGGGACAAAAAGCCACACACAATTCACAAAATTGGACACCAGAAATACAGCATTTAGGGCCATAAAGTTAGTGATCTAATGTAATTCTTATAACATGAACATATTTGAATATAAATTTAATTGTTCCTTAGAGAATTCATAGTATTAGCACACTCACGTGAGGGCACTGTTTTTTTTAAACATAAATTGTTTTATACATCTAAGACAGTTTCCTTTAATGTTGTTTTTTAAAATTAAAATAAAAAAGATTTGCATGCCCTAAACTGAAGTTTATGGAGGAGAAAAGTAGTATGAAACTATAATAATACAAAGGCAGTAAATGGGACACAAGTATTTAGCTTTAAAGTATATAATATACCCATGCAATTATCCTAATGATTTTACTAAACAATTTAATTTCTCTGTGCTACAATATCTAAAGCTACAATTAAACTGAACTGAATTCTTCCAAAAGCCAAATGCTCTAAATAAATACTAGATTTTCTTATTATACAATTTCTCTTCTCAGTGCCAAGGAGATATCTATTAAAATACCAAATGTGCAAGACTAAACTTTCAGGGATCATTTCTATAGTTTGTTAAAATACCAAACATGCATACCATATCATTATATTTTACTTTTGGTCATTTTAATTTTATATTGTTGATTTTTTCTTTTCTTTTAAAATTTTTAAATCTTTTTTCCTCTCTGTCTCTCTCAAAATTATTGAAGTAACTACCAAAGAATGTGTGCATAAACAGCTACAGAGTGTTTTCTTCGGTCACCTAGTTAATCATACAATTAAATCGATGCCAGACGGCCACCATCTAGAAAGCTTTTCACCTTCAGAATGAGTCTATGATTTTCGGAAAAATAAAATGAGCCCATACAGTTTCATTGTAATCCTATCAGTAAATAGGGTGCAAAATGACTTTTAAAAAGTTAATACCCTTTTTAGATTTTTATTTAAAAAATAAACAGAATGCTTTCATTAAATATGAATTTTCAGCATCAAGATAGATTGAGAAATGATCAAACGTTCTTCTGAATGATAACCATATTACAGAAATACAAATATATGTATTCTTTACTCTTACTACTATGTCACATATGTAATTTCCAAAATTGCTATTTTTCTTTGTCATTTATAGATTTTATAATTATTAAAGACCATACAATCATAATCATACTAATCATGAAAATGTCTAATGTCTTTAAAATCCAACAACCTGATCATTAAAAAGCTAGTCAGTAGAAGACAAGTAGTACATGATCTCACTTATATGTCGAATCTAATGAACACAGTAAGCTAAGGAACAAAAAAGAAACAGAAGCGTAGATACAGGGAACAGACTGACAGCTGTCAAGGGTGGGGGAGGGTGACTGGATGAAAAATAGTGAAGGGATGAGGCAAACAGCACTTATGCTTGACCCCTGGCATGGCTGAGGGTACAGGGACTGACTGAGGGAGAGGCAGGGGTAGGGCTGGGTGGAGCTATTATTTCTTTTATTGTGGCAAAATGAAGCCGAATATTAAGATTTATTTTGACTTTTGAATGTTGAAGGATGTTGGGGGACAATCTTTTAAAAGACATTAAGAAACTCATAGCTCCTTTCTAAATCACATACCAGGTAAAAAGCTAATGTCTTTAAAAATGTTACTACTTCTAGTTCATGTAAGCATGATTTAAGACATAGGCATTTTTGTAAAATAAATTAGAAATATATTACATATTAACCCTTGTCTTTCTTTTTTGCCTTAACCATATTATTCATTTTTTAAATATCAAATCCTTTAGCAGAGAATATATATATATATTCACCAATTGATTTGTATATACAAATAAGTGATACAGTAACAAGAATTATGAGTACATATATTCAATTTCTATAATATGACTATCATTAAGAACAATGTGAAAAAATATATATGTATCAGTTGATAGTTTCTAAAAGTATTCTGTCAACCACTATCTTTCTTGGAAAATCTCAACCCTAATATCCAACTAAAACATGCCTTTATTTGGATGTTTAATTTAAACGACAAATAACTTCAATGTTAACTTTTGTATTTCTAGAAAACTTTTTCCTCTTGGATTTTCTATAATAAACTGGATCTATTTCTTTCTTATATGGAATCATAAGTTTTGAAATATGAGAAAGAGAATTACAACTATATCTTACATAGTTCAATCGTATTAATATTTTATATTGTGAATATGAAAAAGTTATGTCATGGTGAGTGACCAAGGATTTTCCAAAAGTTACCCATTTGTTCTAGTTAAAGTAATAACTCCAACAGTAGGGCATTCTCAAAGGGTTCTCACAGGCCTTTCTGCATGAGGTGTGTTATATAAGTGTGTGTGGGCATGTATGTTTACCCATGGAAGTCAATGTACCTTTTTTTTTATGGCATGTTGAATTTTGTACATTTTTTTCTGTTTGCCATTGTTTCAGTTGGTCTCAATAAAAAGATTAAATTAGTTTTGTGCAATTTTTGGAACTGTCTGGAAACTGATAATCAATTTCTTATTTCTGTCCATGAAGATAACATATGTTGAACTCATATTATCGTTGTTTAAAATATAAACTCACAAAGCAAAACAAATCATATATACACATTAACTATAGTAAAAACACAATTATAAATATATGACATAATTAAAAATGGAATGATTAAAAATAGAGCTATTAAAATATTAACTCCTACAATTTCAAAAGTCAGAAAAAACATCTATATGTGGGGGAAATGTATACCAATTAAACTCATAAATAGCATCATTAATCAAAGAATAAAAGAAAAAAGCAAAAATATATTTAGGGATTGAAAGGGAATTAATATTTTTCAATGATATGGACTATTGCTTTATTTAAAAAGTTGGAATTAGTTAATTTAAAACTTAGAGTTCTGCAAACTTTCCTAGTAAAGAACTAGATAGTAAACATGTTAACTTTTGAGATTTACATGTTCGTTTATGGCCACCACTCTACTTTACTATTTGAAGCATGAAAGCAGAAATAAACAATAGCAAATTCATGGGTGTGAACCACCCTCCCCCTTAATTTGTTTTTAATCAGAATTTGTTGCAAGCAAACCAGCCCGCAGGCCCATGGTTGGTTTATCAACTCTCGAAGACAACTAGAGCTTTATAAACAATAAGCTTGCATACAACAGTGTTGGTATTTACATCTCCTTAATTTCATGATGTTAACACACCTTACAGAACAGAGACATTTTACTGTAACTTCCTTTCTCCAGTCAGATGGGAATGCACCCATAAACTGAGGTAACGAAAAGGGCACAGTTGTAATGGCCACGTACTCCAGCACCAATCTGTCCAGGTTTCTAAACCTTGTCCCAAGCATTTCCTGTGACTTGGAAATGTATGGTAACCAGATTTGCTTTGTTCCAACTTGTAATAATGTCCATGAGGTAAAATAAAAATAAAGCAAAATTAAAAGAAAAACAGAGTATCTGAAAGGGAGTACAAAGTAAAAATAATTTTACAAGTTATCAACAATGTCTCAAATGCCAAAACATATAAAAATTCAAACTGCTATTTTCAAAAAAGTAGACATCAAGCAATTTTCAACCAGTGTGCCCCAAGGATCTAAAAAACATGCAGTTCCTGACTATTTAAACACAGGTCCTGACCTCTTCTCCCTTAGATTGTCAAATTAGAAAAAAATTGACAGCAGCCAGCAAAGCAGTAGCCTTCTGGTATGAATGAATCAAAATGATGTTTATATTTTTGTCAGATCAACAAAATATATATATTTTTTGGTGTGTAATGAGGTTTAAAAAGTTAAAAAGAGATGGCGTGCAAGAACTAAAATCTGTATTCAGAGTAGAATATATGATAATGACATTTTAATACTGGAAAAATTAATATATATCAACAATGATTTATCCCTTAATGACACATGTCTTCTACATTAGCCACATGGAATTTAGTATTGGAATCAATTAGAGATTGTACACAGAGTTAATACCCAAAAAGCTATTGGGAAAAATTTATGTATAAGTAACATATTTCTAAAACTAAGACAAAAGATCATGCAGAAAACACTTTGCAGATATTATGAACACGTGTGATTTAATTAATGTACATGCTTTATGGTAACAATCTCAAAGGGCATGAATGGCAATGCACAACCTTAAGATGAGTAGATAAGCACATTAATTACACAGCAGCGACGTGAAATGCAACTAACTATAAGGATAGTTTTAGAAATAAGGTTAGCAAAGTTAGCATATTAGAAAGCAATATAGATGCAGTAAAGAAAGCTTTGTCAAATCTCTCTTCCGTGACATATCCATGTGCTGAACATGTGATGGGCAATGAAGGAGTGTATGAATTCTCGTGTCTACATTTGCCAAATCTTTCTGATGGAATTTTCTGTGACAAACATTACTCGTAAGGATATAGAAGGAAAATCCATTTAGAGGAAATGCTTGCACACACATACACACACACCCTGCTTTCCATCAAAAAGAGTTGAGGTTGATTCATGTATTTTTAAACTCCTCCATTTCTGTTAATCATTAATGATATTGCTGCACACAGGAAAGACATACTCCATCCTCACCTTGCAATTTCTTCTTCAGATGGACGCACAGCCTATGTCTTCTTAGTATGAGTATAGGCAAATGGTATAATATCAAAGCAAAAACAAATCCAAATATTAATAAAAATTGCATGTCATAGTTGGATGTTATAAAATGTAATGAATTAAAATTTTGTGTTACTTAATGCATATTAAAATTTCTATTACTGAATTTACCACTTTTAAACTAAATTTTCTCGGTGTTCTGGACATTTCAATTCTATTTGGATCTAAACTGGTTGTGTGTGTGTGCTTTATGAAGTGCTTACCCTAACACCACAAGCCATTTCTATACAGGTGCAAGTTCTAAAGGGTAAAAATTATTAGTCAAGAGTAGGAAAGACTCCCTAGCTAGTGTGGCTCAGGGGGTCGAGCACTGGCCTGCAAAACAAAGGGTTGCTGGTTCAATTCCCAATCAGGGCACATGCCTCGATTGAGGGCCAGGTCCCCAGTTGGGAGCACACAAAAGGCAACCACACATTGATGTTTCTTTCTGTCTCGTTCTCCCTTCCTTCCCCATTGTCTAAAAAAGTAAAATATATATAAAACAAAGAGTAGGAAAGACAAAATTTCAAAAAAACATTAAAAATTTGTAGTTCAGTAAGGTAAAGCTAACAGACATCTTTAACTCTTATAAAGAATTATTTGGGTATTTTTCTATTCTTAGAAAAATTAATGTGGAACAGAAAGATTAAATTCAAATTAACAAAATTGTTGACAAATATAAGTCTAGGAGAGTACTATGGCATATAAATCAAATATTCTGAATCTAAGAAATTATATAGTATAACAGTAGAGGAATTTTCATACCCAGAGGCATTTGAACACTAAAACCTAGATGATCGATACAGCCGGTATGATACATTTACAAAATGGAATACTGCTGGCTCTAGAAAAGAATAAAATTTTACCCTTCGTGACAGCATGGATGGACCAGGAGAGAACATTACCCTAAGTGAAATAAGCCCATACAAGATAGAAAATGCAGAATCTAATGAACTGAACTAATTAAGGAAAATAGAAACAGGCTCATAGAGAGCAGGCTGGCAGCTAGAAGGGAATAATGGGAGTGAGGAGCAGGTGAGATTAAGCAAAAAAGAAAAAAGAGAGAAAGAATTCATGGACATGGAAAACAACAGTATGGTTATTGTGGGGGTGAATGGAGGTGGAAGAGGTTACAGGGAGTACAAATGATGGTTAAAAACAAAAATAAAATACTAGATGCATGGTTTACTTAAAATTTTATGAGTCTACTTGCCCAAAACAAGATGTTGACATGAAAAAGTTCACAAAAGTACCAGCAGAATGTAATGTAATGTATTATTAAGATTGTATCAGGCAAAGATTCATTTAGTATTTGTAAAGAAAAATATTACTCAATCAAAACTGACCAGCTTTTTTTAATGTATTTTTTTCTGTTGTTAAAGAAAGGCTCTTCTGTATTTTCAAATTTTAAAAAACTGAACCACAGATATGTTCACTTTTAAAATGTAAATATTTAAGTATAAGATAGTAATTCATACAAACTTTTGTTTTTAATACTTTGACAATGTCACCCATGCATATAAACTAAAATCACTTTCTTGAATCACTTTTAAATGTTTCTCAGGCTCTTTTCTTTTAAATTAAATTTACAGTTTCCTTTTTACATAAGTGAATAAAATACAAAACTACAAAGAATTTGGTAATGTTCTCTTAGCAATTTAATGGGGATCAGAAATTTATTAAAAATAAGCAATTTGATAAGTGAAAAGGCAAAATCACATATGCCATTGTACATAAACCTGAAAATTGAATACAAAATTGACAAAAATGTGGTTATGCAGTAAAATATATATTTTTATGTGAGTTAAATAATATTTTACCAAGCTAAGGTATAATAAAACATAGAAATAATATTTACTATAGGAACTTGAGCAAACGGTAAGTTCTGAAAGTTCCAAGCACCTAGATAGAAAAACTAAACCTGATATTACACTACACTACAAGGCCGTAGTAATCAAAACAGCATGGGACTGGCACAAGAACATGCAGGTAGATCAATGGGACAGAATAGAGAGCACAGAAATAACCCCCCCATCTTTATGGCTAATTAATATTTGATAAAGGAGGCAAAAATTTACAGTGGGGTAGATGGTCTCTTCAAAAAAGACACTGGGAAAATTGGATAGATATATGCAAAAAGGAAAAAGAAATTAGACCACCAACTTACACCATACATAAGGATAAACTCAAAACAGATTAAAGACTTAAATATAAAGTACTTTTCTAATAGATTAACTGACCATATAAGTAACGATTGATTTCTGCGCTCTCTGTTCTACTCCTTTAATCTATGCATATGTATTTTGCAAATATTGTACTGTTTTGATTATTGTAGCTTTGTAGTTTGATTTGAAATCAGGGTGCATGATACTTCATAATGTGTTCTTTTGTCAAGAATGATTTGGCTATTTGGAGTCTTTTGTAGTTTCATAAATATTTTAGGATTAGCTCTAGTACTGAAAAGAATGACATTGGTATTTCAATAAAGATTCCACTAAATCTGTGCATTGCTTTTAGGGGTAAGGATATTTTAACAATGTGAATCTTTCTAATCCATGCCCAAAGTATATCCTTGCATTTTTTTGTACCTTATTCAATTTCTTCCTTCAGTGTCTAATAGTTTTCAGAGAACTTGTCTTTTATCCCTTTGGTTAAATTTATTCCTGTGTAATTTATGCTTTTTGTGCATTATTTCATATCTTTAATGCATGTTGTGTGAATCAATTTACTGGAAGCTTTACCTCGATCTGTTTCATTTTAATTATGTCCCTATTCGACATCAACGGTGGCCTCTACTACTTGAGCTCCGATGGTGAGCAGCTCTTACAGACAATGGGAACTCCCCAGCCATGACTTTAAGCACTTCCTCTCCACAAAAAAGAAATGTAACTTACAATAATTTTATGGTGGACGCAAGAAAATATTATTCCACTGAATGAGTACTAATGAAAATTCTTATCGGACAAAAATAAGATTATGCAATTTTCGACATGATTTACACTTTCCATATGCAGAAAATCAGGATGTATGCAATGCTTATGATAAGATATTTTTATCAAAAGAAATTATTATAATTAAAAGTTAACTAGACAGAACACAGACCTCTTTGACTTCATCTAAATTGACAGCATGTTTTGTGCTAACCAGTGAAGTCTGTGACCCAGACATCAGCCCTTCTATGGAATCTCTGAGGAAATAACATAGGAACATGGGCCACAAAGTAGCATTATTGGTCTCCTGATATTAACAGAAACCTTATTGTATTCATAAAACTCAGACTTCAGGTTTTATAAAAAGCTGGATTCATTAAATTTTAGAATGTACATAACAACATATATTTTCAAAAAATAGACAGCGGTGCACATTTTAGTTAATAAAACAATATTGTAAAATATTTTTAAGATCTTAGCTATATATTTAGAATATAATATCATTATTTCTCCAATCATATGCATTTAAGCATACAACAATGTAAGTACTTTTGAAATGTTTTAAATTTTTTGTGCTCTATACAAGGGGTTATAAGAAGGTTAAAAGTAAGAGGATTTAAATTTATAACTTAAAACATTTTCATATATTTAAAAAATGATGAAATAGCTACATGCTGTTTAGGAGACAGTAGAAAGTATTCCCATCACCAATATTAAATGTAACTCTGAAAATATTAAAAATATGAAAAAAGTCTTAGAATATTGTACTGCCATGCCTCTTCACGGTCCTAGTCAGTTTAAACTAAATTAATGATGATACTAACTTCTCAAAAGTTTATTACCCCTGACAGAATGGCTAAATAACTAAGCCCTGTAAAAATGTATAGCTCAGAATTTGTGCAAAATAGTCACTGAAACAATGACTATGTATTGCTAAATCATATTCAATATTTTTATTTTTATTCATCATATTTTAAAAAAGTGTGTGCTGCCTAATGATTCAGTAGCTTCTTAAATAATTTTCAGAATTAAGGCTCAAAATATTCAATAGCAGGTCTTTCTGATGATTGTTCCATGATGATGCCACTATGATTTAATTTGCTGGGGTATTAGCTAATTAACCTCTTTCACTGATTTCTTATTATTTGCCCGCAGTTAATGCAATTTATAGAAAGGCAAACAAAGACAGTTGAGAGCAAAAGAGAAAGGAAATAGGAATTTCAAGTAGAAGGAATAAGAGATTACATCATGTTTAAATACAGAACATTGTTCAGATGCCATAAACCCAGATTAGCTTCCCTTGCTTAAAGAATTAGGGAGGATAAGGATTAACACTTACAACATCTGAATAAAGTCGGTTTGTTTAGAATAGCGTTTCTGTAGTTTGGAAATGCTATTGAAAGCTTTCTATAATAAAATCTAACTTCAGTTATTGTAAGTCTGTTAAATAATATTTACTTTACAGAGAAAATATGTTTCTTTTAAAATAAATTATTACTTTCTAGAACAATAATAAACTTCTTGTTACCAGTTAGTATGCAAACAATGCATTTTCATGCATTATTTAATCTTATTGAGCACATAAAGCTGAAAATCTGAGATTTCTTCCTTAATCAAATTAAAAGAAAATGTTGTCCAACTGACTCATGATGTAAATATTTTGTTGAAAATACAGGGAAATGATAGTTGCAAAGTATCGTCCACTTTCATAGCAAAGCTAAAGTCCAAATCTGTAATCTCTTGATCTTTACAACCATTTCAGCTTCTGTCAGTCTTGCTTAGGAATGCACACTGACCTGATTGAGCAGTTGATTTTCTTTGTTTCTAATGCTGAAGTGGATCACATAATCAAACTTGACCTACTTACATCTGGCGCAGGAGGAACTTGGTAGATGTTAGTGTAAAACTACAGAAAAATGCCATCATGAGTTTCCTCTGTGGGTGTACCCTATTTTATTATTATATGCTTTTTTTTCAATAAGAGGATGAATACTTAAAGGAGGAGGAAAATGGAATTCTAGCAATGTTAATAGAATAAGTTGATATGATCTAGGATTACAGCGTGTTTTTATTCCATTTATAATTGAAGAATAGAGATCATTCTATTTTTGTGTTCCATGGACAATGTAAAATTTTCAACATTTCGATCTCACACAGTCTCTGAAGTCAGTGCATCAATTTCTTGGTGCTGATAATTATTTTACTCCACAGTTATTTTTAAAAGTAGCAATAACAATAATGGATCTAGCTGTTGAGGCAACACAATTGTATTAAGGGTTTGAACTGTGAATATGACCTGCCTGGATTCAAATCGTCCTTTGGCGATCTCTAATTTGGATAGTCTTGAGCAATGTACTTACCTTGTCTGGATAGCCGTTTCATAATCTGCAAAAGGGTAATAATGGATCAGACTTCAGGAGACTTTAAGATTCAACGAAGCAATATATATTGTGCTGTCGCTAAGCCTTATGTAAGTGCACTTTGTTCTGAGTAAATTAACTCTTAATCTTAGAAGTCTCTGTAGGATAGGTATATATGTATTTATATATAGCCACTTCTAGATGAGGAATCTGAAGCTCAAATAAGTATTTACCTAAGGACATAAACAGAGTAGAATCTAGAGATGAAGGTTTGTGTTTATGATTTCCGTCTCTGATATAACATTCCTATCTTTGATTATCAGATCAGATGTGAAAACTTCTATCTTTTGTGCAAATGTTAAACTATTATTTGTCTAACATTTAGAATGTATATGACATGTCTTTAAATATCTAACTTTTGGAAATTTTTGAAGTGGTCAATTATGTAATCAGGTGAAAGTGTTGAGAGAAATTTAAACTGCTAAAGCAAGGAAAATAAAGCAACCTATATAGTAGAGCTAAAACTAAGATGGAAAATGCCAAATGGAAATTGTTACATTTTTCACTTATTAAAAATGTTATTGTGTGCTAATTATTTAACAGAAGAAAATATTAAGTGAAGCTTTAAAAAAGTTTAAAAAAATGAAGTAAACAAATAAAAGAAGGAAAAAACACTGTAATCAAGCTTGCTTGTATTTCATTGAATGAAAATAACAAAATGAAGGACTATGACATTCACAAAATAAGGTAAACAAAGAACAACAGTAAGAAATAGAAAGTTACTGCATTTGAAAAATTATATTTCTCTGAGTCTCGATTTCCTCCCTACAAAGTGGGATGGCAAAACTAACATTTCAAAAATGCTTTAAAATTAATAGAAAATGGGATGAGAGTAACCAGAGGGGAGAGGGGAGGGAATTTCAGGGGAAAAAGGGAAGGGATTATAGGAACAAGTATAAAGGACACACGGACAAAAACTAAGGGGAGTGGAAATGGGAGGGAGGTGGGGAGCACTGGGGGGGGGTGGACTTGGACGGGAGTAAAAGACAGAAAACTGTACTTGAATAACAATTAAAATAAGAAAAATGGAAAAAATAATAAAATTATTACTTCTTATTCAAATCAAACATTTTACTTTTCCTATTTGTTTTGTGTTTTCCCACTTTGTATAATATCCAATTCCCAGGACTTTATGACTATATAAAGTAAAAGCAAGGTATAAAATTACTTTGTAATTTTAATATTTCATAATAACAAGATACTATAAAAAGCATAAATCATTTGTAGTATTAAGAGTTTCTTTTGCTTGTAGAGCCTGAATCATTTCAATATATGAAACAAGTATTATTATTATTTTATTTTACTAGTATTATTTTAGTAGTTTCACATTATTTGGAATCACTGATATTTAATTCCACTTATGCCTCGATGAAATTCAGCTATAAAACTGGTCTTGAGTTTAGGCTTTATTGCCTGCACCAGCTCTTTATAAATATCTAAAAATCCTGTTTCATGTCTGGTAAATGACAGTTAACTTCTCCACCATCAATAAATGCAGCACTGTTGGAGCAATATGGGATATTTGCAGCTCTTTTTTTCCCAGAAGTTTACAAGCCACTCCTGCAAAAAGAAACATCATTGTTTAATCACTGTATTCTAAACTTTTTTTTTTTCACTAAATCTTCTACCTAACATTCAAACTGTGGTCCAGGGACCTCTTGTTTCAGGAAATCACCCCGCCTCTGCACCTTTATTTATCTTTGTATTATAATTTTTATTTTAGTAGTTTCTTTTACTGCATTTTTTTCAAATACCATTTATATCCTTTACACACTCTGCCACTTCCACTCACTTCCCTCACCAAACAACCCCCACACTGTTGTCCGGGTTCATGAGTGCTTTTTCCTTTTTGCTCTACCCCCTATGGACTCCCCTCACTGCTGTCAGCTTGCTCTCTATTATGAGTCTGTCTCTATTTTGCTTCTTAGTTCAGTTTGTTCCTTAGATTCCATACACAAGTGAGATAATATAGTGTTTGCCTTTCTCTGACTGGCTGATTTCACTTAGCACAATGATCTCCAAGTCTATCAACACTGTTGCAAAGGGTAAACGTTTCCTTTCTCTGGCAGAGTAGTATTCCACTGTGTAAATATACCATAGCTGTTTTATCTGCTCATTGACCAATGGGCATTTTGGCTGCTTCCAAATCTTGGCAATTGAAAATAATGCTGCATACAAAATAAAAAGGTAACCCACTAAATGGGAAATTGTATTTGCCAATACACCTGATAAGGGGTTAATATCCAAAATTTATAAAGAACTTATAAAACTCAATACCAAAAAAGAAACATTCCAATTGAAAAATGGGCAGAAGGCCTGAACAGACACTTTTTCAAAAAGGATATACAGCCCTGGCTGGTGTAGCTCAGTGGATTGAGCCCAGGCCTGTGAACCAAAGGATCACAGTTTGATTCCCAGTCAGGGCACTTGCCTGGGTTGCAGGCCAGTTCCCACCAGGGGACACACAAGAGGCAACTATACATTGACATTTCTCTCCCTCTCTCCTTCCCTTCCCTTTTAAGGATAAATAAAGTTAAAAAAGAGGACATACAGATGGCTGATAGAGATATGAGATGATGCTCAATATCATTAATCATCAGAGAAATGCAAATTAAAAGCACAATGTGATAACCTCATACCTGTCAGAATGGCTATCATCAACAAATCAACAAACAGCAAGTGTTGGAGAGGAGTGGAGAAAAGGGAACAGCGGAGAACAGTTGGTGGGAATGCAGACTGGTGTAGTCACTGTGGAAAGCAGTATGGAGTCACCTCAAAAAAAAAAAAGGTGGCCCACCAATTCCACTTCTGGGAACTTATTGAAAAAACCCAAAACAATAATTTGAAAGAATATATGCATTCTTATATTAATTGCATCATTATTTCTATATTATTTTTTTCCGACCCATTGGAGTGTTCTACCTGCAGCTCTCATGCAGGCCAGGATGGCATTGAATGAGGCCCAACACAAAATCATAAATTTACTTACACTTTCTGTTGCTCATCAGTTTTTGTTAGTGTTTGTGTATTTAATGTGTGGCCCAAGACAAGATTTCTTCCATTGTGGACCAAAGACACCCAAAGTTTGGACACCGCTGCTGGATTGAATACTGAGAGGTACATTAGTAACAGTAGGAGATTCTAAACGAATGCTAACTAAATAAGATAAATTAAGGAAACTCATGTATATTATTTATGCCGTTTTATCACTTTGTACTCTAAATATAATTTTTAAACTTTTGGACAGTGGATTTATTATTTCTTGATTCAGCAAATTAACTTCATCATCAATTTTGTAAAAGATAAAATAATAGATCATAAGATAAAATATAATTATATCAATTTTCTGCTGATGTATTTCTCCACAAGAAAGTGTTATACAACTTCGTGACTTTAAATAATCACTTCAATATATTTTGCCTACACATCTGGTTGTAAAATAAAACATTAAACCAATCTCTTATGTAAGTAATTTAATTCAAGTTGTATTTCAACTGTAATATGTTATGCAGTTCTTTAAATAGTTTACCTTAGATTTTAATAATAGTTTAATAGAAAAGAGTCCTAATACCATATTTTGAGTTATTTTTTCTAATAAAAAGGTCAAATTTTTCTTGAAGATGTAAAATATTTGTTACATCAATAAGCCTATATTTACTCTAAAAGTATTTTATTTCTCAAGGCCATACTTGGATTATCTAAAAAACATTTTATAATTTTGTTGATCACTCTTTTGTAAAATATTTTTTCTGTTAACATCATCTAATCCTACAATCTAAGTCAGTTGAATGATGACAAGATACGTCATAACATAACATTTCTATGTTCATAGGGCATTTTTCATCTCCAAATTTTATTTTAGAACAATTGAAAAATATTATTAACTACCTCTTCTGGTTAATTTATTTAGAAAAGATACACCTTTGACAAATTCAGTCCAATTAACACTAAAAAAGATGTACTGTCATCTGATTTGGCTACAGATTTTAACAATGCTGCGATTTGGTCTTCCTTGCAGCCCCAGCTTTCTTTTCTGTAGTTTTGTCGTTGTTTGATGGTTTCTTCCCCTGAGGTATTAGCACCCTTAATGCATAGCCATCTTTGTTAGTAACAATTTCTTTAATTTAGCATTAATAAATATTGACAGACTAGTTGACACTGATTGAAATAGCTGGTAGTACTTAATATGTTCCCAATCATTGATTTTGGGGGTCCAAGCCATACTATGTCATTTTTAAAAATTTTACTTATATTAAATCTTTATTTAGTGTAATATTGATACATGTTAATTTTTATTTGCAATCATTATTAATTTTCACTCCATAATTTATTTTTAATTGTAGAATTGGTGATTTTTTAATGTCTCAGTAGTTGTGAAGGCTGTGTGAATGACATAATGATATACATGTCATAAGATATCTACATAAGACATTCTAATTTAATAGAACTGTGGCGGAACTGTGATGTAAAATGTCATGTTTTAGAGAGGCCACATAAGAAATACCAATGTAAAACTTCTGCCATTAAAAAAGTTATTTAAAATATGGGTATCACAGTTGTATCATCCTAGAAATGTGGGGATTGAATAAGTTTATTTTTAAAGCCTTATCTAATATTCTAAATTTATGCAAGAATAATATTTCCAAAATAAGAAATTAAAGTTTTTAAACTATTTGGAAAAATTTACCACCACCACCCCCCCGCAATTCGATGTTAAAGTACATAAAATTGGGACAATGGCGAATTCAGAAATCCAACTGTCAAATTAAAGCTTTGAAAAATATATTTTTGGAATTTAAGATCTTGGAATAGAAACAATAACTTGGTACAATAAGAAATTCTTATTTGAGCACACAGATAATGTGTAAGCATATTTACTTTATATGTATATTTTACTTCATTTTGCCTTCTGTGGAGTTCTATTTAAAACCAGTGTGATCGTTATATTTAGATAAGTCCTGCAGGGCTGCTGAACAAAATGAATAATGAGCCCAGTGGGATTCAATTTGCTATATCTCAGTTTGTCATGCTGAAAATTAATTGAAAATGGTGAATTTGCAGTAAAACTATAATTTTAGAGTGTTTTCTCTATTGGTAAGAACTGACAACCATAAAACATAAATGTGCTATGTAGAATATGAATTTTAGTTTAGCTGTTTACAGTTTTCTTTAAACAATTTTATATGGTTTTACATATTCTGAAATACTATGTAAGTGGGATGGACCTGGAGAACATTGTGCTAAGTGAAATGAGCCAGGCAGAGAAAGACAAACACCATATGATCTCACTCGTATGTGGAATATAATGAACACGCTGAACTAACAAGCAAAATGGAGACAGACTCACAGAGAGCAGGCTGACAGCTCTGGGGTTAAGGGGGTCTTTCCCGAGTGGAGGAGTCAAGCAAACAAGAAAAAAAAGAGAGAACTCATGGGTAAGGACAACAGTGTGGTGAATGCCAAGGGCAGAAGAGTGGTAGCAGAAGAAGGTATAGATAAATGGAATGGAGAAAATACAAGAAAAAAGTGAGTGGATTTGCTCTGTAGCGTAAAGCTAGGCTAATGCTATGTCTATAACTCTAATTTGCCAAGTGCTCATGGTCTGTACATTTCCTATTAGTAGCATCTAGATGAAAATAGATGTGTAAAATATTAGAAATGCTCTGTCAATGTGGCACATGGTTTCCATCATATGAAGACAAATTAAAAATGGCATATTTGAATGGAGTGTTTTCAGTGAACTCATTTAAGGTTGTTTAAATAGTAATTATATGCTTGAATTTATATAAATCATCTTACCCAGATTAATTCAATATTCAGTTTTCTGTATCATAGAATTTGAAATTTTATTTTAGATAACAATGCCATCAATTCATAGAGTAAAAATTACATGTGTAAATATATGTAATTACAGGAAAAAACAAAAATAAATCCAATATTTGTCAGAAAAATATTTTATATAAATGAGAGGAAGATGCCTACTCATTCATAAGTATTGATTTCAATTACTTTTCAACAAATTCATATATATTTGCTTTCTTATTGGCATGTGTTTGAACTATTTTTTTAAATCAGAGAAGTAACATATTATTTATGGGATACCAAATGGCTAATTTTTCATTGCATATTACACTGGAATCAGTTATCACAATGTAAGAATGACCATACAAAGATATTATTAAGTCCCATTGTAGTAAATTAATGTTAAAAATATTTTATGAACACTTATTATTTTAAAATAAGTCTATTTTTATAAATACACTTTGTATATGTATGTTCTCTAAATATTTTTATATTTCCAGAATATGAGATGATTCATAAAGAAATACTGTTAACCTTTCTCAAAATTTTTCAAAAATATTAAAAAATCATATTTTCTTACTAATTCTATGAAGTCAGCATTATCCTTATGCCAAAGCCAGACAAAGATGTCACAAGAAAATAAAACTACAGCAAAAAACATTACTTATGAGTAAATTTAAAAATCAATCCTTAATAAATTACCAGCAAATCAAATCTAGCAACATATAAAAATGATTATAGACCATGACCAATTTGTATGTATTCCAAGAATACAAGGTTAGTTTAATAACTGAAAATCAAGCAATGTACTATGCTATATTACTAGAATAAAAGCAACCACATAATTATCTTAATGCATATAGAAAACATTTGACAATACCAAAGAAAGTTATATGAAAAAGTTCAAAAAATTAGAGACAGAAAATATTCAAAATCCACAGTTAATATTATCTTAACAATGATGAACCGAAGGCTTTTTTCCCTAGTGTCAAGAATAAGCCAAGCATGTCTATTCACACCACTTCTATGAAACATTGTACCAGAAATACTAACCAGAGCAATTAGACAAGATAAAGGAATAAAAGCCATGTAAATTGGATAAAAATTAAAAGATCTATCTCTATGTTCAGATGACATAAACAAGTATGTAAAATGTTCTAAGGAATCCACACACAAACTTTTTAGAATTAGTGAACAAGTTCACAAAGTTTTCTCACAATGTTAATACATAAATATCAATTGTTTTTATTTATATTTGGAATGAACATTTTGAACATAAAAGCAAAAACATATTTTCATTCATAGTAATATCATACATATTAAAATACTAAATATGCTTAATAAAAGATATATTACAACTTTTGCACTGACAATTCTACTAATTGCAAATCTAATAAAAATCAAAACAGAGCCCATGTCCCTGGATCAAAAATCAATATTGCTAGGATTATAATAACTCCACATGAATTTACAGAATCAACACTATTATCAAAAACTCAGAAGCTTGTTTTGAAGAAATTGGCAATCTTATTCTGTAAATAAACTCAATGGATCTTGAACAAACAAATAATCTTAGAAACAAAAACAAAAGATCGGGGACTCATACTTCATGATTTTAAAACATGTTACAAAGCTATAGTAATCAGGAAAAGTGTAATGCTAGCATACTAACAGACATATAAATCAATTAAATAGAAGTGAGAACCTCAAAAAAAACCCTTATATCTATGGCAATTTGATTTTATTAATAACGCCAAGACAAATCATTGTGAAAAGTATAATATTTTAAACAAATGTTGACATGTTATGACAAGTTGATGTAAAAAATAATAAATTGGATTATTGCCTAATGCCATATACTAAAACTACTGTAAAATGAAATATAAAACTTATTTCAAAAACAAAAACTTTAGAACTCTTAGAAGAAAACATGAAACTCAGTCTTTGCCATCTTAGATTATGTGACATTTTTAGATGTAACACTAAAGGCACAAGTCAGTAAATATTTAAAATAGATCAATTGAATTTCATCAAAATTAAAATATTTTGTTTAAAGACATCATCAAAAATGTAAAACAATAAACTACAGAATATGAGAAAATATTTGCAAGTCCTATGCCTGATAAGGAAATTGTAACCAGAATATATGAAAAATATTAGATCTCAACAATAAATAGAAAAAAGTGGTTAAAGTATTGAAACATTCACATACTACTAGTGGAAATGCAAAATGAAATAGCTACTTGAGAAAATAGCTTGGCAATTTATTAATAAGTAAATAATGGTGTTAACCATATGATCCAGCAGTTCCTATGAAGTTTACACTGAAGATAATTGAAAGCATATGTGCACGGAAAGGCTTGTACACAATATTTATGGCAGCATTGTTCATAATATCCCAAAAGTGGCAAAACACAAATGTTCATACAACAAAAATGTGCTATCTCCACACAATGGGATATTTAACAGGAATTAAAAGTAGAATGATGTGCTAATGAATTCTAGCATTTGTATGAGCACTCAATATGTTACAATAGGTGAAAGAATCCAGACACCACAATGCACACAGCATGATTCAATTGATGTGGAATTTCCATAACTGGCAAACCCATAGACACAGAAGGCAGATCAATGGTTTCGGAGGTCTACAGATAAACAGGAACCGAGAGGGCCTGCTATGGGCTGCTGGCAGGCTTCTTTCTGAAGTGAAGATGTTGGAAAATTGCAGTGATGATGGCTACTGAACTGTGCTCATATAATACAAGCCATTTAATTGTTCACTTTATGTAAACATACATATTATATAAATGTATATTTTTTACTTACTGAATTTATTGGGATGTGGTTAGTTAGTAAAATTATGTAGGTTTCAGGTATACACTCCTACAACACATCATCTGTATATTGTGTGTTTACCACCCCAAGTAACGTCTCCTTCCATCATCATTTATCCCCCTTTGACCCTTTTCTACCTCCCCCAACCCCATCTCCCCCTGGCAGTCACCATATTGTTGTTGTCCTTGTCAGTGAGTCTTTCTTTTTTTTCTTTGCTGTATCCCTTCGCCCTTCTCATCCAGCCCTGATCCCTCCCCTTGACAGCTCTAAGTCTCTCTCCTCTGTACTCATGAGTCTATCTGCACTTTGTCAATTTTCTGAGGAAACATTTTTAATCTCACTTTTCCTAGTGACAGCACATGAGCTGCTTCCACTGTTCGGAAACCCCAACACGTCTCAACAGCCATATATTGTCTCCTTTTTATTCCTGCTGACATCACCTCTAAAAGGCAGTTTTTTTATATTACCTCAGAACCAGTTGTCCCTCATGGTCCACTTCTAGTTCCTTCTGTAGCAAGATCATCAACTGGCAATCTACTCTTTGTTCTCGGAGTGTTAAATATAAAGAGGAGCATGCCGCAATGTCAGGCTGCAGGGTGTGAACTGAAATTCTCAGTGAGATTGAGGATTATTCTAGACAAAAATCACAAAATGCATCGGGAAACTCCAGGCATGAAAACAAAAATAACAAGCAGTAGGTTTGGCTTTATGAGTATTAAAATTCATTTAAGGCATTGTGGAGGAAAAAATACATTAAAATCATATAACCTTTTTAAAAGTAAGCCATATAATGAAAGCATAAACTTCAAGAAATTTGAAATAGATCTTTTCTGAAATGAAGAATAAAGTCTTTGATGTTACTAACTCAGAGAATGGTTAAGAGAAAAGCCGGATAATAGAACAAGTACCTCACAAATAAATTGTAAAGTAATGAAGCATATGAATACATGTATAAGAAGCACAAAACAAAGAATATCAAAATCTAGTATGCATGTAATAGAATTTCAGAAGAAAACACTTGAAAAATGGAGGGGCAGTATTCAAAGAAATGATTTCTGATTTTTTAAGAAAAAAATTAAAAATACTAACTTGCTAATTCAATCACAGAAAATGACCAAGCAAACAAAAAGTGGCATTAATTATACAAGACTCCTCAAAACCTTACAACTTCATTGGCAAGGTAAATAACCTGTACTAAACCAGAAATAAAGGCATAACCTCAAAACTTTATTGATGATGTAAAAAAAACCTTCAAATTAGCCAGAGAATAAAGCCATATTTACTATAATGCCAGCTAATAAACAGCAGATTTCTTGGAAGCAATGGGATGTTCTTTTCAAATGACGTAAGATAAATTATTGCCAATGTATAATTCTATGCCCAGAGAAATCATTATTAAAAATGAGGGTGAAAGAAAGACACTAAGATGAAAAGCTACTCACATAAATTGCTACTGATGAACTATTTTAAAAAATAAATAAAAGATGAACTTCAAGTTTAAGAAAAATTAAAACAAAAATTAAGATGAGGTGCATTAAAAAAAAAGGTTAAGTAAGGTAATGCAGAGCACATGGTTAATCCACTAAGTAGTTGACTCCAGAAAGTATATTAATCAGAGTGCAGGCACTAAACATAAAAAACACGTGCTTTTTCTTTAACTCTCAACTAGCAGTTATTACCTCAAGTAGAAACTTAGAATTCCCACCCTGAAAAGGTTTGAGTCCCAACTTTCAGTTTGTTTGATCTCAGCATAACATGCCATGGTCAGTTTCTCTGAGGATTTCTTTTCTGCCATGCTTTGGCAGCTTGTATCAAGTTTCTTTGTTATAGTTTTATCATTGGCGTCAGTAAAACAAGCATAGGTCATGTACTATAAAGCCCTCAAAGGCATGCTGCAATGGACCAAATGTTTGTGTCTTCCCTAAATTTAAATATTGAAATCCTAGTGCCCAATGAGATGGCATTAGATGATGCCTTTGGTGGGTAGTTATGTCACAAGGGCAGAGCCTTCATGAATGGTATCGATGCCCTTAGAAAAGAAGTAGGGCAGAATTCCCTTGCCCCTGTGACTTACAAGGACTCAGGAGGCATGTCAACCAGAAGAGGGTCCTCATCCAGCCATGGGGGAATCCTGATCTCAGACTTGCAACCTCAGAAACCGATAAAATATGTTTCTGTGGCTAATGAACTATAGCTTCTCATTTTTTGCTATAGCAACCCAAGAGGCTAAGTAGGGCACACCTGGAATGACAAGACCAGGATCTCTGTTCTTCAAAAACACAACTCTGTTTATCCTTTGGACAAAGTAATTGACTCGATGGACAATCCTTTGCCTATATTTATTTATTTACCTATTCAGCCTTTTAATGTTTTTGACAATGAACATTTTTATTATAATACCTTCTTGAAAAAAAACCGAAACAAAACAGATTCTCCCTCAGTGTATGAATCCAGGTCTGACAATGGTCTCACTTTTAGAAAGTATCCAATAGACTGACACTTTTTCTTTGGGTGGCTTCTCTCCTGGGACAGATTTTCATCTGTTTTTGCCTTATGGATTCAGGGAATGGTTATATTCTCAAGAAAAGTTCTGGCTTTCCCTATCACCTTCAGTGAGTGATTTGTCATCCTTAGTCTTTTATTCTTCTTCTCATAACCGTTTTTAACCATTGAACCAGGGCAGCCTGTGGGAAACTGGAATGACACAAACTGCCCTTACGGGACCCAC